>CM076581.1:1638198597-1638488854 GCA_034641835.2 Pinus albicaulis | reverse complement strand
ATTGACACATTTCAAGTTATGATTTTGAAAATTTAGGGCGTGATAACATATTGTTTAATTTAAATGCTCCTCCTAGTCTTACAAAAACTAAAGCTAGATTTATGAAATTAAAGGCAGTAAAATTTTGCATCATTGATAATGTGATTTATTGGAAAGATTCTGGTGGCACATTACTCAAATTTTTTTTGAAGAATGATGCAGAAAAAATTATGCATGATTTTCATGAAGGAGACTATGGTGACCTCCTGTATTGAAGGACTACTGCTAATAAAATTCTCAGGGTTGGTATTTAGTGGCCTACCCTTTTTTCTTATGTTCATAAGAAAATCACAACTTGTCACAAGTGTCAAAGTTTTTAAGGTAAAAATAAATTTCTACCCTTGCCACTAAAACCCATTTATGTTGAAAGCCCATTCCAACAATGGGGTTTGGATTTCATAGCTGAAATCCATCCTCCTTCCTCTACCCAACACAAGTGGATTTTAGCATCCACAAATTAATTCACTAAGTGGATAGAAGCCACCCCTTCCATAAATGCCACTGATACTGTTATTACCAAGTTCTTTGAGACCAATATCCTGTCCAGATTCGACTCCCCAAGGAAAATCATCACTGACAATGTAGCAGCCTTTAAGTCAAAAAATATGGTTGGATTCTATGATAAATATGATATTTATTTAGGACATTCAGCAACCTATTACCCATAAGGTAATGGACTGGTTGAATCATCTAATAAGAGTTTAGTAAACATCATCAATAAGTTATTAGAACAGAATAGAAAGTATTGGCATAATAAGTTAATGAGTGCACTTTGGGCTGATAGGCTTACTACCAAGAATTCCATTGGTATGTCACCATACCAAATTCTCTATGGAATGGATGTTGTTTTTCCATATTCTCTAGCACATCCAGTGATGAAGATAATGCAAGAGTTACAAGTGGAACCAAAAAATGCAATCAGAAGGATCCATCAAACCATTCAGTTGTAGAAAACAAGAGAAGAGGTGTATAACATAACACAACTCATCCAAGAAAATATCAAGAAAATATTTGACAAAAGGACCAAGGAAGCTGATTTTTCTATTGGTGACAAAGTGTTAAAATGGGATGCAAGGAGAGAAGACAAAGGGAAGCATAACATGTTTGATAATCTATGGATGGGACCATATATTATAAATGCTTTTAGAGGTGACAATGCATTTTTTCTCACAGATATAGATGGAACAAAGTTACCTGGTGGTCCTGTAAATGGTTGGATGTTGAAGAATTATTTCTCCTAGTCTAAAGATTATTTTACATTATTGTAAATATCATAATCAACATAGATTGGATTGGATGTTTTGCTGATTAAGGTTGAAGCTCGCAAAGAAGGCCCTAAGCCATGGCTAACAGACAATCATAATATTTTTTGAAGCAGAAAAGGAATCAGATTATAGATTGCTCAGAGATGCAAATGGATAAGGCTATTGATCACAGGTTCTTGACACTTCAATGCATGGAAGTGCCATCCCCAATTGGAGCCACTGTTAGGGTCCTATATTTCATAGGATCTCAAGGTGACTGAGTTTATTCTATCTGTCAAATATATTTTGTAAAATTATTTCCAATATGCAAATAATTTTCAAAAAAGAAGAAGAGATAACATAAAAAATCAAAAGAGGGTATATGTTATAAATAAAAAAATATAAGATGTGAACCCAATTAAAAAGAAGAAAAACAATAAATTCTGAAAGTGTTGCACATCCAAATGCCACTACTCTTAGTTTAGCTTACTTCTAAAAATAAATTGTGTGCATCTTGTTTAAAATGTCACAAAAGTTCAATAAAAATCAATCATATAGTTTAAGCATGGTTGAATTAGGTTAAAATTTCTTGTTTTTCGGTAGTGAAAAATAATTTGTCAAATTGTTTAAATCTTGACAGATTGATTAGTTAGGTAGAAAATAAAAATTGTTTCAATAGTTTAATCTGAACCAAAGCAGGTGTTTTAACATTATTTATTTTTATAAGTTAGCATAAGTAGTTAAACCTTTAAAATGTTAAGGTAGGATATGGATGCAAAAGAATCAAAAAGTTAAAAATGTTAAGAAGATTATTATTTTTGTAGCCATCCATGTCAATAAAATGTTAGGTGTTAGATGCCCTAAATAAAGAAGGCAAAATAAAATGTTAGGTGTTAGATGCTCTAAACAAAGGAGGCAAAACAAAATGTTAGGGAAGCAAGAAAGAAAAAAAAAGCTTCATTCTGTTTTAAAGGTTTTGATTGGCTACTAGTATAAATGTGCCTATGGAAAAATTATTTGTATGGTTTAAATATTCATTATTAACTTATATCCTAAAGTTTTAAATGATAGCATATATTCCCCCATACTTTCATTTCATTCATTTCCATTTATTTACATTTCCTTCCCCGTTCATATATTTCCATACATTTCATTATAATCCCGCACATTCAAATTCGCTTTTCCCTTAGACCAAATCCCAAAAAAATTTGATTGTCATCTCCTACAAATATTTTGAAAGACAATATACGATGAAGTGGTACCCATTTTACCCGCCACTCTTCCCTTCCATTTCATTTTCCTTTGAAAAGCATTAAACCTTACCTTTTTCCGCTATATCATTTTACTTTAGCTTTCACCGCTATATCATTGTTTGCTCCCGCTTCTTATTCCCCGGTTGCGATTAAAGTGGGCCATCCCTACACGTCACCTTTTCTTCCCCACCATCCATCGTAGATCGCATATTATAAACATTTTCCCATCACAACAAAAATTAAAATCTGCGATTTCTGGTTTGCGATATATCGCATCGCATTTGTTTCAACTTACCTTTGAAATACCCGCAACATATTTTATTTAAATTGTGATGCGGCGGTTGGCCCACCAGAGCAGCTCCGCCCCCAACTTCACAGCCATTTGAAATACTTTGAAACACATATCATGAAACGTCATAAACTTTTCCTTACAGCATAAAAAATTCGCCGATTTTAAAACTCCACCGATTGCAGTGGGCTCCATTTCTCCCTGACACATCATCCTCCAGTCAGTGCAAATCACACTTCGTGGTGTTAAGTGTTTACCTTATTTCCAAAATTCTAAATTCTGCGATGAGTGATGCAGGTGGGTCCCTCTCCCCGCACTTCGCAAGTTTTAGATTTTAAACCCCCACTGCTTATAACAAAAACCTAAAAGTCGGCGATTTGCACTGCGGTACGGTCCTAATTTCCCTTTCCACGTCACTTACCTCCTCCCCATGCTTCCCACTTCACATTTATTAGTGTTTATCTCCTCCCCGCGCTTCGCACTTCACATTTATTAGTGTTTACGTCCTCCGCACTTATAACTAAAACATAAAAGTTGTGATTTGTGCCGCGGTCAGGTCCCACCAATCTCTCCACATCGCTTCTCACTTTGCATCGCATCTCCGATTACATTCTTCATAAACTTAAAGTCTAAATATTGCGAAGTGTGCGGATGTGATGCAGCTTCAGAATTGAAATCTAAAATTTTTCAAGTCTGGTATATTGTTTTTTCACGTTGTTTTGTTTACAAAAATGGTTTTAACACGGAAAAAGGATTGTGAGTGACAAAAAGATAGAAATATCAAGTTAGGCAGCAAAATTCGTTCAACACTCCGTTCATACAACAGTTCATTCGCCATCACAACATTCATTCTGCCACCATATCAGTGAAAGGTGGTCCACGTCCTAAAATGTCCCACTACATCAACACCTTCTCTGCACAACGCATTCCACCGAGACTATAATTTTGTAATACTTTAGAGTTTTTAGTTAAAATTTTAGCCTAAAAATATCATTTTTTTTAGAGACAGTATCATTGTAATTTTTTGTATAAATACTTCATTTCTAGAAGCATCAAAGGTCGATTGATTGAGATCAGAATCGTTACTGTCTTTTGGAGTACTATAAGATTTCCCAATGCACTAGAGAATCAATAATAATCAGACCATTCACATGATTCTTGTGGCTTAAATATTGGTGATGTGTTTCTTATGTTCTTATGTTTGATTGTCATCTTTCACTGCAATCATTTGAATTCTAATTGTAAAGCGGAAAGTGTGATGAATACGATTTAATATTGAGTACCTTATTCTGGCTGCCTTTGGAATCATAATGTTTTCCATTGAAAGCCAAACTAAAGAATTCTTAATTTCTCTTTAGTTTCGTTGAATATTTTCACATTTCAATCATAATCCATTTATAAATTCTAAAAAATCTAGTAAATATTCCTAGCTTGCCCTGTGTTTACTCTATAAAAATTTGATGCAACCATCCAATAATATTTTGACTCCATTGCCCAATAGATATTAATAAATTAAATACAATAAATCTTCCAAAATCCAAAACAAACTCCAAACCCCAAGTAATATCATAACTAGCCTAAAAACTTGTCCAAATAAAGATAAATCTTATAGAGAGAGCCCTCTTTGAAACTTGCATGGCTAGATTCCAGTTTCTAAAGTTGGTTTGATGTTGGCCTATGTGATTAGTTCTCACAATCTCTAGCAAATTACAGAATGCTAACAGGAAGAATAAGTAAAAATGGCCATATATTTATTCTCCCAATGGTAGTTTGAACAAAAAAAATCAAAAAATCACCTTAACCTAAGCTTATAACCATGAAGCACTTGTTATGCCATTACCCATCATTATTATCATAACATTTTTGAGATTTAAA
Source organism: Pinus albicaulis (assembly GCA_034641835.2). Taxonomy (NCBI): domain Eukaryota; kingdom Viridiplantae; phylum Streptophyta; class Pinopsida; order Pinales; family Pinaceae; genus Pinus; species Pinus albicaulis. The sequence continues at coordinate 1,638,484,154 of CM076581.1, read as the reverse complement.
TGAGAAAATGATTTTGGTCCAAACGATAAAATTATTTGATATTCCATGACATGATATAAAGAGCTTGAAAATAAAGAGAAAATGGAAGAAAAATTGTTTTCTCTGTGTTTGGATCAAAATTCTATATGTGCTAGTCGAAGCAGGTTGAACCCTTATCTCTACTTCTCTTGGATATTGATGCAAATCTCATAATATTGATATGAAAAATTTAACAAGAGTAAGAAAGAGAAGCATAATCAAATAATTCTTTCTTGGTCTACACACACTTTTGGGACATTAAAAAACAAACCATAAACCATTACAGGCTTTTTTTTTCCAGAAAATTGGGCTTCAAGTCACTAACCATTATCGCCACCATAATGTCCTTCTCCTTATCATCAAAATTCATACACCCATTCTCCTCACAACACTGATGAAATGTTGCAGTGGATGTTAGAAAATTATTAGAGTTGATAATACGAAGAGCGTGCATATTATCTGAGTAAGAGAATGCAATGAAGGTGAGAGAAAAGAGTATAAGTGTTAGCATCACATTAACTCCTCCCAACACGTGTGGAGCTGATGAATTCCATGAGAAAATTTTTGTGCCATTTCCATTGCCATCTCGGGAATTAAATTCTGCACAGTTATTGCTATACTCTTAGAGTTCATTGTACAAGGACATTGGAATCAACATCGATTCTCCATTTCATCCCTTTGAAAGGAACTTATTGACACGTTATGATATAATTATCAAGGGAAGTACCAGGCTATGTTAGCCATTTTCATTTTCTCGTTGACCTTTTGAGTCAGTCATCCTTATGTCAGTTTAAATTCATCATCTCATGAACTCATTTATTCACATCGTCTCTCGGTTTGTTCCATGTTGATTGATGGGGGATACATCAAGGCATTCCTTCAACAAATATTCTATCGTGAACTTAAATTCATTATACAAGAGATTTATTTAGGAAACAGTAGTATCTTGGAGCTTGTAGTCCTTAATGGTAGGCTTCCTTGCATTTGACAATGGGTTTACATCATTGAATCCTGATCGACTAAGTCTGCAAGTGTTCGACATTAGCTCATCTATTCAAACTTAGTGGACTATACTAGGTACTTGGGGTTCCATTTTCATTGTTGGTGGGTTCCCTCATGTCTATTAACAATAAACCACATTGACTGGTAATTAGACAGTTTCTACCATGCTATAAATCATCTCATTTATTCACATGTCATAGTTGAAAACCATATGGGTTATGTAGAAGACCACAGGTTAGGGACATTTCACTCTTATATGGAACCTTTCCCAATATGCGTTGGATTTATGTATTCTTTATTTAATTTAAGGGCTACTCTAGGGAACCTCTTGTCTTATGGGTCCATAGTCCTACTGATGTATACTGTGACATAGATCCACACTGCATTTTTTGCTGGATATGATCTTTTTGATGTGTCACATGGATCCACTGTGTATTATTCATGGCCATTTTCCATAATGTCCTTTCATGGATCCGCAGTGTATTTTTTGGCAACCATGTTTAGTTTCTCTTTATGACCGAGTATTTGTATATGCCTGTCTCAGTGATGTTTATCAACACGGATGGGACTACAACATTAGGATTTATCTAATCTGGCTTCTTGGATTTGTCTCCTTCCTCCTATTTTGACATTATAGCTTTCTTGTAACACATTTTGACCATTTGTTTCTCTTTTGATCTCATGCATTAAGGAGCATACGTTATAACCCTATTTTCCACTCCATTATAGTGAGAGAAACCTAAGTTCAACTTACCTTAGTTGTTAGATAGAATACCTCCCCTTTTCACCTCTACATTTACTTATGTGGGGGTTATTCCATGTTAAAAGGGTGAAATTACATAATTAATTAGTTTCTCATAATTATTTTTTCTAGAATATTATATTTATGAGATAATATTTATTTCATAATTGACAACAATTGAGAAAAAGGTTTCTAGAGGCTTACTTTCCCAAGGAGATCAAGTTGACCCACTTGTATATGAGTTGGTTAGGGGTCTATTATAGTCGAATATTCTTGAACACTTTGCCATCATAAGAATATGGATTCACCCCCTAGGCTTTCCCCTCTCTCTCTCTCTCTCTCTCTCTCTCTCTCTCTCTCTCTCTCTCTCTCTATATATATATATATATATATATATATTGGTCTATTCTCCAGGGTTAGGTTAGTCAAAATTAGAGAGTCAAAACTATAGAGATATAGTGAGTTGTCTTAGATCTCCATGCTGGGATTATTATTCTTCTATTATATTGACAAGGAGCATTTCTCTTTTCATTGGTAATTTTCTCCAGAAAGAAGGGAAGAATATGACAGAATTCGAAGACGAGAATCCGAAAGGTATACTTAATATACTATTGTTATTTTAATGTTAATGAATGATTTAATTAATTTCCTTCATATTTGTATATCATATCTGTTATCTATTATGTGGTTTTTATGAGCTAATTGGTCTTTTGCGAAAGATATTGTTGTCTTTTTTTTTGTGAATGTGCTTAGGGAATAAAGTGACTATAGGGAGAAAGATCCCCTGATTTGGAGAATTATATCTCTACTGCAAGCTAAACATTCACCCACAAAATGCGTGGTGGTTGGTTATTCACTTAAATTAAATCGTAGATTTGGGTGTTTACTTATATATCTATATATCTAATTGTGTTTTGGATTCAAATTGGGTTATTGTTTTCTTTGGCATACTCTGTATGGGGACTATGGGGAAATAGATCCTAGTGGTTATTCCAAAAGAGGCACAACAATTGGCGGAAGATCTGGGTGGCCTTAAAAGTGTTTTTGTCATCGTCCTCTTCACGCCCCTATAATTATTCAATGCACTTCGATGGAAATGTGGTGGCATGTAAGGTGTTGGTACCAGGGGGATTACTTGGTCTAACTCTTATATTCTCAACCAATAGCTTGAAGGGATTTCTTTTTTTTTATAGGGGTTGACCCTTTGATGAATTTTCCTGGTTAGTTATACCATATGATTTGATATACACCTTTTTTGAGCCCATGTATGCTATAGATTCAACTTAGGTAGTTATATCCCCAATCCTCTAGTCCTTTTGGGTTGTAAGTTTAGATCCATGCATACACAACCTCTACTTCTCTCTAAACGATGCAGATCAACTAGGAAAAACCCCTTGTTTTTACCGGTGTGGGTTGGGTTTATGGCTGGAAGATTTGGAATAGGGGGAGGGATTTCATATTTTTATAAATTCCATTAACGAGGATACCTTCCTTTTTTGGGTCTCTAGTTTGGACTATGTGGTGAATATCAAGAAAACTATAGAGAATCAGTTGGGTTTCCCTACACATATACAACATCTTCTTCATAAAGGGAATCGACTTCAGGATCTATCTCAGCTGCATCATTACAAAATTTTAAGAAATTCCACCATTGTCTTGAATTTGAAGCCACAAGGGGGTGCTTTAGGATCTAGGAACCTAAGAGGTTTAGTCTCCTATAAGGATGCAGTGTAGGGTAAGGGATCTAACCCATCAAGTTTTCCATAATGAAATCCAAGGCCTTATATTTTCAAACAATTGGAACAAGTTCCCTCCTTGAAGTTAAACCTAACAGAGGTAAATCACCATTTTTTTATTCTTCAATCATAGGTAGTGATTTGCAGATTCAATGGGTTTTGGCCTAGGTCTGATGTTTTGCATCAGTTGGTTTTACAACCTGCACCAAGAAATATGACATATACCTATTTTGAAAAGGTTTTTTCATTATTCAATTTCATACCAAGGAATATTTGGAGAGAGTATTGAAATAAGGGCTATGGTTTTGGCAAAGAGTGGGGCTTTTCATTACCCCTTGGTTGCCAAATTTTGATTCTATAACAATGGTGGTTTCAAAGATGCTAGTATGGGTGAGGATGCCAAATCTTCCCCTTCCCTTATGGCATCAAAAGGTTCTTAAGGATATTGGAAATACTTTGGGGTCATTTAAAAAGATGAATGATGAATAATGGAGAAAGGGTTATTTACATCCACTAGAATCTGTGTAGAAATATACCTAAGTAAAGGTCTGCCCACCCATATTTATCTAAAACATAAAACATTTTAATGGACCCAAATCATATATTATGAATAAATGAAATTTATATGTCACTCATGTTACCAACCAAGACACTTGTGGGTCCCATGCCTCCAGGAAAAAAAACACCCAAAAAATAAAAAGGCCACATCTGCAAAACAAAAGGATGGGAACCTTTCGATCCCTTCCTCATGGGCGATGAAGAAGGGGAAATCACAAAGAACCCATCAAACCAAGAAGAAGGGACTACCCAAGTACATGTTGGAAATGGAACCCATATGTAGAATGGTACAAAATCAAAAGTGATCCATGAACCATAACAATAGAAAAATATGGAACACAAAGAGGATGGGATGGTGGGAATAAAAAGAGTTCATGTTTCAGAAATTTCAGATTCAGACAAAGAATTCCCACCAGAGATAACCACAAGTTATTTGGAAATGGTTCCAGTCGACCCCCACTCAAGGCGGTGGCAGAATTTCTATAGAAAGAAAGGAAAGAAAGAGAAGTTAAGTGATTACTATAACACTTAAATTCTCATGTTCCTTTTATATTTTCATTTTTTACTATGCTCATAAGTTGAGATTTTTCTCTTACTGAATGTGGATAACATTTACAAAATTTAATTTTATTCTGTTTTACAAAATTTTAAATAAAATTACATTTCTTTTCCCTTTGGAAAAAACTTAAAGTAAATATTGAAATATTTTATTAATGATCAACATTAGAATATTTATTTTTCCTAATGGGAGTGATATTCAAGGATTATGATGGAATCGAGGGATGCACTTGACAAAATATGATGGATATGGAATTCATGGTTGGGGGTGGCGTGGCCATTCACATGCAGGTGCAATTATGCAACTTTTAATTTTTATGATGACCCGTTTCTATGCCATTCAACCTCTAGAGAATTAGAGGATAAAATTGTAGCATCGAGGAAGGGGGATTACTTTTTTTACCCTACTACAGAAGTCAAGGGTGGAGGAGAGTGGGAGTAGAGGAAGTTTTTTCACTACTTCTTCATCATCAATTGAAGGAAATATTATTGTGTCTAATTTTGGAGAGAATCTAGTGGGAACCACAATAACCTTAACTCAATTCTTATCTTGGATGGGGGTAGAATCTGAGTTTATTTAAAGGGGATTTGAGAGTCGAAAGGATGCGAGGAGGGGAAGATACATTTCAATATTTGAAGAAACTCTTTGAGGAACTCCATTAAATTTTTTTTCTCATAACAAATATTTTACTATTTCTTTTCAAAATACCATATTTTTTTACACGGTGGGAGAACCTATCATAACTTAGTTGTCACACCAGCAATGAGGACAACCATCTCTGGCTACTATCCACAAATGTATACCAAATCATCGCCATTATTCAAGGAAAACCACGCCAACTGGAATAATCCACTTGTGGTATATAAGGGGGCAGACTTTTACTCCTTCCAGATGTCTCTAGGTCTTGGCCCATTAAACCGTTTCCTTATTTACTAGGAAGAAGAGCTCTTAGCCAAGAAGAAGTAGTTTTAGGGCATACTCCTTGCCCATCAAAAAACCATATATATATATATATAGATATAGATATATATATTATGAATATAGAAATATAAATATAAATAAAATTTATTTTATTATATTATTATTATTATTATTATTTAGTTTAATTAATAACACAATTTAATAATTATTACAATCTTATAATCTTCTTAGTAAAGAATATAACTAAAGTAGCCATATAAATCAAATCACTAGTAAATTTCCATAAGCATCAAAATGTATTTCATCATATATCTCAATTTGCTATAATTAAAAAAATAATAAGAATTAATTAAATTGTAACTTTATTTAAAATAATGATAATTATTATTAATAACAAAAAAAATTAATATAAAATTTAAAAATATATATTTGAAAAAAAAACATGTAACAAGATTTTTTACCATGTAAATTCACCCTCACTTTATCACAAAGATTATTAATTTGTAAATAGGTTTTTTTTACAATATTGTGAGACAATATCATTGCTTATGAATACCGCATGTCCAAAAAACCATAACTCATTTCATATGACACTAGTTCATATGACACTTTTTTTATTATTAATAATTTAATTAAAATAATAAAAAGGGCATCACTACTTTGAAAATAAATGGCAGCGTTTTATGTGTGTATACTACTAAGAATATGCTTGACAATTTTATGGAGGTAAAGCTCTACCATCCACTTAATAATTAATGATAAATAAATTAAAAATTTGGAATCCCTATTCTAAAACATACATGCACATAGACAAAATTATTAAAAATGAATTGGAAAAATATTATAAGATTTAGTATTAAAAAAATCCCAAGGAAAATCATAATTTTATTCAAGGAAGAAAATTACATTTCTACAGATGATTAAAATCATTCGATCATACCATCCTATCAGCTAATTCCCAAAAAACAACTATAAATAGAAAAAATTCAAAAAATACATTTTTGGGGCTATGTGTGAAGGCACTTAGCTACCCTTTTCTATCTTTCATTTTCTCAGCTTTTCGCCAAACTCCTTGATTGGTATATAAGTACAATTGCTAGATGTTTCTCCTTCACCTTCGAGGAGACTTCTTTATCTGAGTTAGAATTCTTAAATGTGTGGGATCTTTGAATGCCTTCACGTCTCCTTTTTAGTGGGATTTTTCTCAATCCACTTCACTAGACTTATAATTTCTATTACTTCAAAACCTTTCTAGCTTTAAACAATCGTTCCTACTTTCTCAACCCCTTCATCCACAGATATTTATTATGGATTATGAACATCCACATTTCTAGGATTCACCTTTGTTTGTTCGTCTTCTTCTTCTGGGAGATGTTGCTCCTTAAACTACCATCCCTTTGGATTTTGTGGTTGTTTCTTTTTTCTTTTTTGGATCTTTCTTTGCCTATGAACACATATTTAATAAGTGTCATGTTTGAAGAGAGACGTGGCATCTAAATGCCATGTTTTCAAAATATAAATGTTGGGTCAGCTGAAAACTATTATGAATAAGGTGAATGTAACGAGGTAAACCTTTACTAAGGTCTACCTCTACACAGATCCTAGAAAAGGTAAAAATTCCTTTTATAGATCTATCCAGATCCATTTTTACGAACTTCCCCAGTGTATTTCTAATTCCTTATAATACTCAGCGATGCCAAAAAGGAAGGGGGGTGTTATGTAATCTGACCCATACCAACACCTTGGAAACCACCATAGTATTGACCTCAAAAATTGAAAACCATGGGGTCATAAAAAGACTCGTGCTTCCGAAAACCATGGACCCTTTTTAAGGAAAAATCCATAGCCTTCAATATGTCAAATTGCACAATAAAAAAACCCCTATAACATAAATGAATTTCACAGTTTGGGGTCTAGGTGGAGATTACCCATTGATGTAGATCCTTTGATTTGGAACAAAATCCATTGAATCTACATATAAATTCTCTATATAGGAGGGTAGTTGTTATGAAACCAGCTCACAAAATAGAAGAAAAGATAGATCAATGCCTTAGAAATCAACCTCTTCGAGGGGGAAACCTCCTTTATATTACATAAGTGAACAATTCTTGAATGATTCAAATGAAAAAACCTCCTTTGTATATATGCGAATCCACGGGGTCACAATATAATCCTAGTCGCCCTAATAATAATAATGTAAGGGAATAATGATAACAATAGTGGGCTATTATGGGGCACAATAATAACAATATGGGGACTACAGGGATTCAACAATAAAAATAACAGGGATATACTAACAACAATAAGGGAATACACTAGTAATATAGGGCCCTAACATGCTCCTCTCCTTCAAAAAAGTGTTGTCCTCAATGCTTGAGTAGTTATGGATGCTTCTATATAAAATTATCATCCTCCCATGTGGAATATTCAATGGGTATGTTCTTCCACTTGATGAGATACTATGAAATTGATCGATTTCGTAGCTATCGAGTTCTTGTTTCCGTGACTTCTTCAGGTTTGAATACGATTTTTTCCTTCCTCATGAAGTTCTGAAAATATTTTTTGAACTGAAATTTTGTCACCTATAACCTTCTTTAAGCATGAAACATGGAAAACTAGGTGCACTCGGGAAGATGCAGGAATCTTAAAATTGTATGCCATAGTACCAATCTTTTGCAACATCTTGTAAGGACCATAATACTTTGGTGATAATTTATTATCCTTCTTAGCATGCTTGAGAGACATTTGTTTGTATGGTTGTAGCCTTAAAAATATCCAGTCACCTACATCAAAACTTCTTTTGATGCGATGTTGATATGCCTGGTGTTTAATTCGATTCTACGCCAAAGTGAGGTTATCCTTTAAGAGCTGGAGAACTTGTTGTTGATGCTCGATGTGATCTTCCACTACTTGATCATCCATATTAATTTTCATTTCATCCTTCAAAACATACACCTTAGGCTCGATGTATTCTTTTAAACCATCTATGTCATATTTGGTTTCTCTTTGTGAGATTAAAATTTGTTACACTTGGTACCGTAATTTTGATATATCTTGTTGCACTTCTTCATCTTCATGCATCATAGTAGAGTTTTCTGATGGTTCAATGGGTGTATAATTATTTTTTGGGGGCATTTTAGAACCCGATACTGATATATGTGCTTCAATATACCCTTGGAATCACTTCAAACTGATTTTTCAAACAAGACTTATGCAATTTTAAAAACAAATACACACCTTTTTCTTGCTTTTGAGTAGCTTGATATTGAAACTGATGTATCTCTGTAATTTTGGATCTGAAAGATCTGGCCTTCATTTCTATTGTAACCCTCTGAGTCTTCTTTCCAATTCCATAGGTCTGACTTGATTTGGATTCTTCAAGGCAAAGTTATGGGTTGGTTCAACAGAGTTAACTTGTACGACGTGCCACATGTCATTGTTTCAACCTTCGGCTCTAAAATTGATACACACGCAACTACAGTCTATGAAATTTTGACCAGTTTTTACATAATTCCAATCTGATACTCAGAGAGAGAGTTATGATGATTTTCCCAAGGTCACCTCTTTTAGACGAAATTTGGGAGCTTGAAAAAACCCTAACTACCACAGATCATATCTCTAAAAATATTGTGAATCAATATATGATATTTTTACACGAAGTTCCTCCAGATTTCGGCACAAATAGGTTTTTTTAGCTTCTGAACCTTCTTATAAAAAAATTTATAGTGAAAATTCCATGATGACCTGTTTGAAGCAGCAAAACCCTAGAATCCAAAGCTCTGATGCCAAACGTTATGAAACAAACTAACAAAATAGAAGAAAAAATAGATCAACGCCTTAGAAATGAGCCTCTTCGAGGGGGAAACCTCCTTTATATTACATGAATGAACAATTCTTAGATGATTCAAATGACAAAGACTCCTTTCTATATATAGGAGTCCATGGGGTCACAATATAATCCTAGCTGACCTAACAATAATAATGTAAGGGCGCAAAAATAATAATAGTGGGATATTATGGGGCACAATAATAACAATATGGGGACTACAGGGGTACAAAAATAACAATAAGGGGAATACACTAATCACAAAATGGACTACACTAGTAATATAGGGCCCTAACAGTAGTGAAAAGTTTGTTAACCTATGGAAGATTAAATGCTATATCTATGACCTGATTCATTTTTTCTACGATGTAAGGCCCATGGATATTGAGGATTAGATTAGATTTACTTTGCGTTTCAACCTTTCTTTTCACCACATCCTTAAATGAAGTTGGTCCCCTTGGGTGATTCATTCCAGAAAAATCTCCCTGCAACCTCATATTTATGATGATGGAATAATTTTGTTCAATTCCATAGTATTGCAATGGTATGGAATCTTGAAGTTATTTACCCAGAAAAATAAAATTTTGTAACTTGATCGGAATTCCTAGCTTATCTTGGACCTTCTACTTTATATATTCCACTAGATCCACAACATGGACCCCTATAAGTGTTGGGTGTGTGTTATATTCTTTCCACGACTAGTCGCACGCGCTGTACGTTGCACCGGGCGCAGCAGGGGGTTCACAGGGGGGGCGGCAGCCCCCCCTGTCGAGGTCCGTGGCAGCACCCCGGCGAAATTTATTTTGGTGTGCGGTCCCACTCATAGGCGGACCCACCCATGTTTTGTGCATGAGTTTGCACATGGTTTTTTGGGGTACGATGGTTTTCGACCCCTGGCATTTTGTAGATCTGGTCAAGGGAACTACGGTTATGTTCTAATCCAGGGTTAATGGATTGGGGTTTATGTATGATTCGGCATGTATATATATGTGTTGTAACACTAAAAGGAATATAATGAAAAATCAAGTTGGTCGTCCCGATTTGGGATCCAGGGGAAAATATATGTGTTTATTTGTTTTATGTTTTATGCTCTCGCTATTGTTTATTTTCTATTATAAGATTCGTGTGTAGATAATTTCTGTTCAAGATTAAAACCTACATTTGGTATCAGATCCAGGTTTCAGCTTCAAGGGGATGCCTTTGCTGCTGAGAATTTTTGCTCGGGCCTGACGTAGACCCTATTCAGTGGGAGATCTGCGGGATCGATTCTTTCGGTGAAAGAAGATGGCGAGCGGTGCGAAGATAGAGATCGAGAAATTTAATGGTCAGAGATTTGAGTTCTGGAAGCTCAATATGGAGGATCTGCTGGTGGATAAAGATCAGTGGATCGTGGTATATCCAGGTACTAAACCAACGACAATGTTAGATGAAGACTGGAAGAAACTGGATCGGAAGGCTAAGAGCACAATATGGTTGTGTGTCTCTAATTCAGTATTGTTGAATGTATCTGGGGAAGCTACGACGAAGAATTTGTGGGAAAAACTTGGGACTTTGTACCAATCTAAGTCTCTGGTGAATAAGTTGTTCCTGCGGAAAAATATATATAACATAAGGATGAAAGATGGAGACTCGGTGACAGAGCATCTGAATGCCTTCAATACTGTGGTAAGTCAGTTGTCATCTGTTGATATTAAAATCTCAGATGAAGATAAGTGCATCAGTTTGTTGTGTTCTCTACCAGACTCGTGGGACAGTCTGGTTATTGAAATAGGTAGCAATACAACTACCTTGACTTTTTATGACATTGTCTCAGCCTTGCTGTCGGAGGAAATGAAACGAAGAAATATGGAGGGTCAAAATGGAGATGCCTTATCTGTACGAGGAAGGTCCCAAAACAGAAACAAGAATAAGGTTTCGAGTGGGAGATCTAAATCTAGAGGGAGATCTAAATCTCCTGGAAAGTTTGTAAAGGTATGTTGGAAATGCGGAAAGGAAGGGCACTACAAAAAGGAGTGCAGATCTAAAGCTCCTGAGAAAGGAAAGGGATCTGATGATGCTCCTTCTGCAGAGGCAAAAACCACCTCGAATGAAGGTGGGGATGTGTATTTGGCTTCTTCTTCAAATACACATGTAGATCATGAGTCATGGCTGATTGACTCAGGTGCATCCTTTCACTTCACTCCCCATAGGGAGTGGTTCTGCGAGTATGAGAAATATGATGGTGATGATGTCTTCCTAGGGGATGATAGGAAGGCTAGAATCGTCGGACGTGGAAAGGTCAAGATGAAGCTGCAAGGTGGAAGGATTAGAACACTTCCTAGTGTTCTGCATATTCCTGCATTGGCCAGAAATCTAATTTTTGTAAGCAAGATGGATGATGTAGTGTAAAAACAGTGTTCGAGAAAGATGCCTGCAAGATGGTTTGGGGAGCACTGGTATTAATGCGGGGAGTTGAGATTGGAACTTTGTACAAGATACAAGGTAGCACTGTTATTGATGGGTGTAACAGTTATGTGGTTCCTGAAAGTGGAGAGGAAAGCCTAGCTATCTTTGGAGAAAAGACCATGCTATGGCATCAAAGGCTTGGACATATTGGAGAGAAGGGCCTTCAGATACTACATAGAAATGGTATGGTAGAAGGTATGTCTAATTTCTCTCTGGATTTTGATTTCTGTGAACATTGTGTATATGGGAAGCAGAATCGGGTGAGTTTTCCTTCTGGTGCTAAGAGGGCGAACAAGATATTAGAATTTGTGCACAGTGATGTGTTTGGACCTGTGTCAGTTCCATCACTGGGAAAGTCTGTGTACTATGTTTCATTCATAGATGAATTCTCAAGGAATACATGGATATATTTCTTAAGGAAGAAATATGAAGTCTTTGAAAAAATTAAATAATTTAAGGCACTGGTGGAAAACCAGACAGAGAAGAAGATAAAGGCACTGAGGACAGATAATGGTGGGGAATTCTGCAAGAAGGAATTTGAAGAGTTCTGTAAGAAGTGTGGTATAGCACGGCAGAATACTAATCCATACACACCTCAGCAAAATGGAGTTGCAGAAAGAATGAACAGAACGCTGATGGAAAAGGCAAGAAGCATGCTCAGTGGTACCGGGCTAGGACAAGAATTATGGGTAGAGGCAGTGGAGACTACATGTTACTTAGTTAACATATATCCTTCATTAACGTTGGAGGATAAGACTCCACATGAGGTATGGACTGGTAAGAAACCCTTTCTTTCACATCTAGGGGTATTTGGATGTGATGCATATGTACATGTTACAAAGGAGAAAAGGACCAAGTTGGATAATAAATCTGAAAGGTGCATCTTTATTGGGTATAAGGATGGTTTAAAGGGTTATAAGCTTTGGAACCCAGAAACAAGGAAGGTTGTGTACAGCCGAGATGTGGTGTTTAGAGAGGTGAAAGATGTTGTTACACATGAATTCCTACCAAAGGAACCTGAGAAGATAGAGTTTGAGCTAAAGGAGTATGAATCAGACTCTACAACAAAATAAGATTCAGAAGAGGAAGAGCCACAAACCCCAGCTTTGAGAAGATCAGTTCGGGAAAGATGGCAACCAGAAAGGTATAGTCCATCTGTTTTCTATTCAGGTTTTTCCTTAACTATACTGATGATGATCCCAGATATGTCAAGGAGGCAGTAGATTCAGAGGATGGAAAACTCTGGAAGGAGGCCATGGTTGATGAAATGGCATCCTTGCATAAAAATGAGGCATGGGATTTGGTGGAGTTGCCGGTTGGAAGGAAGCCGATCGGGAGCAAATGGGTGTTTAAGAAGAAGATGAATGTATAAGGAAAGGTGAAGAAATACAAAGCTCGGTTGGTAGCCAAAGGTTATTCCCAGGTGCCGGGAATTTATTTTGGTGATATTTTTTCTCCTGTTGCCAAAGTTACTTCTATTAGATTACTTTTATCTGTTGCTGCTGCATTTGATTTTGAGATAGAACATATGGATGTGAAGACAACATTTCTTCACGGGGATCTAGAAGAGGAGATCTACATGAAGCAACCTGAAGGCTTTATGGTGAAGGGTAAGAAAGAACTGGTATGCAGGTTGAAGAAGTCTATGTATGGGTTAAAACAGTCACCAAGGATGTGGTATCAGAAAGTTGATACCTATATACGGGGACTTGGCTTCACCAGAAGCAAGGAGGATCACTGTGTTTATTTTAAATTAATTGGTGATCGTGTTATTTATTTGGTCTTGTATGTGGATGATATGTTGTTTATTGGAAATGACAAAGAAATTGTCCAAGATTTGAAGACCCAACTGTTCTCCAAATTCGACATGAAGGATATTGGTGCTGCAAACTATATTTTGGGCATGGAAATTAAGAGAGATCGGGCAAAGAGGAAGCTCTAGTTAAACCAAAGGAAGTATGTCAAGACTATATTGCAGAGGTTCAATATGCAGGATAGTAAACCGGTGAATGTTCCTATTCCTGTAGGTGTAAAGCTGTCTGCTGAACAGTGTCCCAAGACACAAGAAGAAGAGGAGTATATGTCCCGTGTTCCATATGCAAGTGCAGTGGGTGGCCTGATGTATGCAATGGTCTGTACTAGACCAGACATTGCACATGCAGTGGGAGTATTGAGCAGGTTTATGTCAAACCCAGGGAAGGAGCATTGGACAGCAGTGAAGCGGGTTTTCGGATATTTACGTGGCACTAGTGATTATGGCTTGTGCTACCAGGGAAGACCAGGATTGGAAAGAATGTTGGACATTCGTGGTTTTGTTGATGCAGACTGGGCTGGAGATCTGGACCAAAGAAGATCTACAAGTGGGTATTTGTTTAGCCTATTTGGAGGTGGAGTCAGTTGGATGAGTAAAAGACAGTCTGTAGTGGCGCTTTCAACTACAGAGGCAGAATACATAACAACCACTCATGCAAGCAAGGAAGCAGTTTGGTTGCAGAGATTGTGTTCAAGTATGGGGTTGGTATAGCAAGCTATAAGGATAGACTATGATAGCCAAAGTGCAATTTTCCTGGCTAAGAACCCTGCTTATCATTCAAAGACAAAGCACATTGTTGTTCAATATCACTTTGTTAGAGATATGGTTGAGGCTAAAAGGGTGTTGCTGGTAAAGGTGGACACTTTGAAGAATGTTGCAGATGCATTGACGAAGTCTGTAAGAACTCAAAAGTTCTCTTGGTATAGAGAAATAATGGGTGTTGAAGAATTGGCCAAATGACTAAGCTCTCCTGTGGAAAGAAAACAACAAGTGGGAGAATGTTGGGTGTGTGTTATATTCTTTCCAATACTAGCCCCACGTGCTGTATGTTGCGCCGGGCATAGCAGGGGGGTCACAGGGGGGGCAGCAGCCCCCCCTGTCAGGGTTCGGGGTAGTGCCCCGGCGATTTTTTTTTGTGTGCGGTCCCACTCATAGGCGGACCCACCCATGTTTTGTGCATGAGTTTGCACATGGTTTTTTTGGGTACGATGGTTTTCGACCCCTGGTATTTTGTAGATCCGGTCAAGGGAACTACGGTTATGTTCTAATCCAGGGTTAATGGATTGGGGTTTATGTATGCTTCGGCATGTATATATATGTGTTGTAACACTAAAAGGAATATAATGAAAAATCAAGCTGGTCATCCCGATTTGGGATCTAGGGGAAAATCTCTGTGTTTATCTGTTTTATGTTTTATGCTCTCGCTATTGTTTATTTTCTGTTATAAGATTCGTGTGTAGATAATTTCTATTCAAGGTTAAAACCTACAATAAGAACTGATTTCCCATTTAGGGTTTTCACAAAGAATTGAAGAGTTACCTCTATATCCAGATCAGATTGATGAAACTTGCAGCCAATTGATTTTGTGGTTGAATACCCCAAAGATACGCCATCTTTGGCACTTCCAAACCTGGATCAAGCCTACAAGGAGTAAAATTTGTGATGCAACAATCGAACAACAAAGAATGATAACTAGTAGTTGCTCTGATTGTTAAAGAGATGCTGGAAGCAACCCATGCCTACGATTTTGCTCCAACTTATCAATGAACACTTGGAACTATGGCTTTTCTACTTAGATATGTTTGTGACTCCCCAAACAAAGACCTTGGAATTTTGTCTCCTTTTTCCTCCTGACCTGTGAATGTGAGGAGTCAGATCTAGACTCACTCACCACATTCTACAGAGATCTATAGGGTCCTTATTGTCAGCAGAGATCCACTTGGCTTCAGTGGTGCTGAAAACCCTATCACCACTCCATATCATCATTTCTCTCCCTCCTTTAAGTTCCCATGTCATAATTCCAAAGTGCCATATATGATATACTAAAAGTTCCTTACTATAATCAAGCTTTAGTAGAAAATAAAAATCTTTGGAAGGAGGCTCCAAAGTCTGTCTTCATAATGGGTTATGGGAGGTGTTGAAGCTGCAACAAAGACATCTCTAACATCCCCATAAAAAAATTTCACTCTCATCATCAAAATCATTTTTTCCCTTCATATTCTTGTTTTTTCCTTCCTTACAATATTATTTGAAATGCATGACCTCACTTGGAACATTCCAAGTAATTGGCCAATTGTTACTACTCAATATTCATTGCCTCTTAATAATTTGTATTTATTCCCTACTACTACTTAACATTTATTTTTATTATTGTTTTGCATATATTCTCTATCATTCTTATAAAATATGAAGAAAAACCTATCACAAAATATCTCATCAATATAATACAACAAATCAATTTGATATATTAACATATATTTTTTAAAATATTATAATACTAATTAAATATATTTTATAATATTTAAAATTACTTAATTACACCTATAATCATTCTTAGTATGAGGTTTTTCTGACAAACATTGTATAGATTTGTCGTTCAACACTGTAAATATTTGGATGGTGTCATGCAGTTAAATTCCTCCTAGGTATAGTGTGTTAAGAAAGACTAATTGCCTAGGTTAGATATTTCCTTCCTCCTTGCACCAGGCTCTATACCCGCACCAACACCTGAACTTATTGCACTTTTTATTTTCTAAAATCTAGCCTTACGGGGGTTTCTATGTCTACATCTACTGACCTTTGTTGAAACCCTCTTCATTTGAAATAAACTCTCACCTTATTCAAGGACTGAGTCTTTGAAAAAGGTGCCACAAGAACGAGATACAAGCCCAAAAGTGCTTGGTGCGAGTTGGAGTCACCTGCATTGTTTTGGTGCCCCAGGTAGAGGCTGGTGAGGAATTGAAGAAGGATGTAAAATTAGAATAGGGCTAGACACATTTTAACAGTAGGTGAGGCATCCCAGTTTCTTGGATGCCTGTAATAAGTGTTGTGAGCCTCTCATAGTAATTTTTTTTGGCTCTCGTTGGTCCTCGTGACCGAAATTTATGATCATATATTTATTTCTCGTCGAGATCATCAAAGGTAAGTGGGATTTTAAAGCCTCCTTGGTGCGTTTATTTATTTTTCATTTTATCTTTAGTGAATTTTTGAATGGGTTAGATGGATGTCACCTCTCGTTGTAGCGATACCTGTACTTTCAAAGTATAAGGTTTGTTCAATTGGATTCAAACATGATTTTGTTTGGGTCATTTCATGTGATGATATGTAAAACTAGTTGTTCTTCAGGAAAAAAAAAGAAAAAGAAACAAAAAAATGACTAAGTGGGAAGTGTGGCATGATGGATATTTCCAAAAATGTGGAGACTTGTGGGATAGTTTTTGTGAGGGTCCTTTCCTTGGAGGGTAGGAATAAAATCAGATTAGGTTGATTGGGTTGTGGTATATAAGTATACCAATTGTATTTTTGCACAACTAACCTAGGTTTTATTCTTAAGGAATTTTGTATTGGATCTACTACCTGAGCATCCCAAGAGATATATCCCAAGAATTTCTATCCCACTCTAGGAAAAAACTAGAATATTTTTGTACGTTAAAAATGGAAAAATAAAAAAAGGCCATATTATGATTTAAGAGTAATAAGTTTGTTGCTTGGGTTACTAGTTCTGCTACAATTATAAGTCATCATTTTTTCATTAGCCTCAAATGGCCTACCTCTCTGTGTCGTGATAATTAGTAAATAAAAAATTCTCTATCTTCTCTTGGAATCATCTTGATTTTATCTATACTTTAGTGCTATGTTCTTAACTAGGGTTGCTAATTCTATACATTCAGAAGACTTGAAAGCCTAAATGTTGTTAATTTCAAGGTAAACAATTGAATGGACTATTAATATGAGAGGAGATTTTCCAATGTTATAAAAAAATTGTACAGTCTTCATTCTAAGAGGTTAAAATTCAGTGATTGCTAAAGGAGGAGGTTGAAATTCAGTCACTCCTAAAGGAAGTGGCTTGCTATTTGATAACCTACTTAGGAAGAAATTTTTATAATTCATAAGGATGCTTCAATTCAATTTATAGAGCCTAATTATTCAATTTCACAACATTTGGCATTAAAATATTTCTCTCTTTCATCTCGAAAACTTCTGATGCCTATGCTACAACTTACATCAACCTTTGAAGGACCATGAGTATAATTTCTGAATAAAGCAAGTAAAATAAGATTCTTTCTTTTGTTGTTAAAGGCCGATACTATGTTGTAACGAGGTTGGTATATCAATTCATTGTGGTTTGTATAGTTGGGACATGTTTCCTTCCCCTTGAACATTTTGGTTTGTTCTTTCTATGTGTTATTATGTTCTTTCGTTGGAGGGTGTATCAATTTCTTTGCATATTACATTCATGTTTGAGTGGTTAGAAGAGGTAACCTATTTGATATTCGTGGTAGTTATCTCGTGATGGAAATGTTTTTTTTTTAAACGACAATGTTTGCAAGTGCAATATTTTGTCTAGTGGTATGTCTTGTGATGACAATTGGAAATCCAACAGTTTTTTCCTTTGGTCGACACGTGTAATCTGGACATATGTCTGTGTGGTCAAGTATTCACTTCAACTTCTTTTTCTCATTCTTGGCTAGTTAGCATCAATATATTTTTATTCAAAATCAAAGAGATTAGTTTTTGAGAAGTATGAATTATTGGGAGTGTAAGTTCCTTTATTGTATTAAAAATATTATGAATGTCTTTAGCAGGGGCTAAGATAATATGTACTTGGTATAGTTATTGATCATTTCCATTATTAGAGAGCTAGGTGCTCTCTGAGTACTTGTGGAAGTATTGTGATTATAATATCACCTGACATTGCATAAATAATTAATGATTGAAATATTGTGACCAATGTGACTATGTTAGATTTTTTGACCATACATTACAGAGTGCTTGTCACGAAGGCTGTGAAACCACCGTAGGTGTGTGCTATTGGGTTGTAAAACCAATCTTAGAGTGCTTTCCACAACTGAAAAACCACCTATAGCTAATTTTTTTACATAAACTGACCATGGTTTCCAAGAATAAATGGCAAGTAACAATAAGTGAGTATAGTGTTTTTATTTTTGTTTTGTGAAATTGAATAATATACAAGCGATTAAAATTAGAAATTACATATTTTTGCTTATAATTATTAATAGAATGTTATTGTTTTTTAATATTAATATTTCCTAGAAATGAAATCCTCCATTTTTAAGGGGAAGGATCCCCTTATGGGTTGTTTAGATTGTCATCTCATGTGTAAAAGTTACTGATGAACACTAAGGAAAATGTTCTCTTTAATGGGGAGGGTATGTAATATCCCTATAAACTGAAATTATGTCAGCTTACTGAGAAATTTTATTGTTCAATTACCATTTTAATGTTTGATGAAAAGGTGGATCCACGGGAAGTACATGTTCCTAATGAAACGTTGCTTCTTCATTCCATGACATGGAATATTGGGTTGTATATCGTTGGGGGTTTCCATAATGATAAGGACAAGGCGAAGAGTCAACCATTGGAAAGAGACCATTGGAAAAAATAAGTTACTGCGCTATTTTTCCTATAAATAATGTTTATATAGTATGCATATAGAGTATTATTAATAATTTCATGTTCTAGAAAAAAGAATGCATATGAAATTTACACATAAAAGGTAAAAATCATGTTACAATTTTTGGAGAAATTTGCATGAATTGATGTGGAGATCTAGATTTATGTTATTAATATTTGCATTGTTTCTAGACATTAGTTTCTTGGAAAAGAATACATACTTATATCTACAAATAATATAAAAGTTGATATATTAGTTTTCTTGAGAAAGAAAATTTGCTTATATGCACATAGATACTAGTTATTTTATTAGTTTCTTAAAAAGAAGAACATTTACTTATACACACATAAATAACAGTTATATTGTTAATTTCATGGAAAATAATTTGCGTGAGATGGATAAAACAACAACCATCGCGTTAATTTCCTTTAGAAAGAGTATGTGTTTATTTTTCCACCATCTTGAAAAGAAAAAGTATGGTTTCTATGCATTTGATCCCTTGATAAAGAAATGTGTTTTTGCATGCAAGATTTAGTTAGCTTCCTTTGGAAAGGAAGATGTGTTTTGCATGCAAGAAGATTAGCTATCATGTTAATTTATTTTGGAAAGAACAAGTAGTTGCATGCAAGAAAATAATAACTATTAGGTTAGCTTTATTTTACAACAAAGCACATATTTTTCTCCTTTGGAAAAGGTGTTGTTGGAGAGAACATACATTTGCATGCACAATAATAGTATATATTACATTAATTTTATTTTGGAAACAAACATGCAATTATGTATTGTTTTCCAAAATAACTAATACAATAGATATACATAATTGCATATACAAAGAAATAGTTGAGGGGCTAGTTTCTTTTGAATACAATTTATATAATTACATGCCTAAAGATCAAAGCTAAGATGATAGTATCCCTTAAAGAATATGTACATTTGTGGTGGTTTTACTTTGGAAAATAATGTGTGCTTGTGTGTGGAGAATAATAACTAATGTGGTATCTATCTTTAGACATAGTTAAATTCTTTTAATTAATGCATGTTCAATGTTGTTAAAGGAGGCTAGTTGCGGTATTTTGTTTTCATTTTATGTATGCACATGAATAGATGTTGAAGTATCACTGTAAATAAAGATTTATTGTTGGTTTGATACATATTTGATCTACAATATGTACATTTGTAGTGGTTTTCCTTTGGAAAAGAATGTGTGCTTGTGTGAGGAGAATAATAACTAATGTGGTATCTATCTTTAGACATAGTTAAATTCTTTTAGTTAATGCATGTTCGATGTTGTTAAAGGAGGCTAGTTGTAGTATTTTGTTTTCATTTTATGTATGCACATGAATAGATGTTGAAGTATCACTGTAAATAAAGATTTATTATTGGTTTGATATATATTTGATCTAATCATGATATTAAGTTTGTTGATAGTGTTGGGTTTCCCATGTTTTGGCCAGATTGGCAAGACCAAAAGATGAGACAACATCATAACCACTTTGGGGCCCTAGGATCTAGCCCTCTTGGACCCGGAGAGGGATCTCTCCAATGAAACAAAGAATGATATATTCTTGAAAGCTAAAATGAGATGTTAGGCTAGTTATGAAGCACAAAGGGGGTTTAAAATGATTTGGTTGGTTGGTTGTTGGGTTGGTCATGAGATCATAGACTGAGAAAGTAATGGGAGGAAAGGAAAAAAACAACAGGATTTTTCAGCAAAGAGGATAGGTCAAGAAAGTTCCATCCATTGGGCTATGGAGTCATGAAAGGGAATTACTTGGAACAACTAGCCATGGATTTCAGAGGGCAAGTCATCTACACTAAAGGATGTTTTTAGATAGATGGTGGGATGGAACATTAAGGATTGAAAGTGAAAGAAGGAAAACAACCCAATTTCTGTCTATAGATTAGGTCAGAGGTCATTTAACTCTAGACTTGCTTGGACATACTCATAGGCAACTCTCAAAGGAGGGAAAAAGGGGCAGCTTGTAGATCGGACCAGAGGTCATTTAACTCCAGGTCAGCTTTAGCATGCTCCAAGGAAAAACAGAGATAAGTTTAACAGAGCCAGGGTCTATAGATCAGAGAAGGACTTTGAACCTTCAATGCTTTCACACCAGCAAGAGATCTTAGAAAGGCCAGTTGGTCGCACAAGGATCCTAGTGGACAGGGCTAACTCTAATCCCCAATGTTCCCAAATCTTCCAGCTAGAACCCAACAAGAACAACTAAAGACAGATTTCATTAATTCATACATCAGCTAGCAGGCAATGACATCCACTACACTGGTTAAATTAACTGAAATCAACCCTTAGATAACACATTTAGCAGAAACAATTGAAGGCAAGGAGAGCAGAGACATAGGGTACCTAACAAGGGTAAATCCTATGCCATATTTCTGATGCAAGCCAGTAGAAAATGAAACAGTATGAAAATGTAATAAACAGTGTTAGAAAAACATCACCAATAGTAATAGACCAAGATCCTGTGAAATGTGCTTGATTAATTGATGCAAAACCAGTCACATACACTGAGCTCAATGGCTGTTACAATCCAAACTTCTCCTCCCAGCCTACTACAATACAAACTACTCTGCTACTTCTTCCCAAAATTGTTCTAACAGTCAAAACTGAATCCCTCTAACTACAATTGGCAACAACTGAACAAAAAACTTTACAATATGTTCTCGAGGATTCTTATAGCTCGAGTGGAGCAGAGAAGGTAGATGGAATACTAAATGCAGCATTAAAACTCTGAAACAACAAGGAGGGTCGAGGCTCCATTCAGTTTAAATTCTGGGCATTTATCTCTGGTACTCGTTGGATGATGGAGTGGTCTTCTTCAGGTTTCCATTTACTCCAAGTATGTCTCTGGTGTACTGAACAAAATGCAGAATGATGATGCTAGGGTCTGCCATACTGTATAACTAATGCACTGGTAGCATAGGACTGTTGTTAGGGCTGAAAAATCTCCCTAGAACACGGTATAGAATGTAGACGGTATGGGAACCTTGTCCTTTTATGGAAGAATGTTCTGCTGATATGGAAACCCTAATAGTATGGCTTTCTGTGCATTGGACCTTCTGAGCGATCCACGGGGTCTTTGATTTTGGTACCTTGCCTTTGAATAATTGGATTAAGGCTTATAATTTGCAATTACAGGCCTTAAACGCTCTATTTTTCCACTGATACTCTTTGCCGCTTTCTCATTTGCCTCTGACTATGAAATCTATGCTTTAATGGCTCTGGGGAAGATTTTGCAGAGTTTAAACCTTGTTCCTTTAATGCTAGTCCTGTCATGGCTCCTTCCCGGGCCCTTTCTCGATAATTCCAGCTCCTGCAAATGGTCCTTTCCTGTGTTCTCTGTCACTGTGATAGGGACTGTGAATTATGGTGGTTTATTTCCGCCTGAAACCATGCAAAACACACAAAACTAGGCAAGAAATCATGCACGGGGTGGGTGAATGCAGCGAGGATGATGAGAATGGTTGTGCAGGCTGGTGAAATGGCGAAATAGTGTGGGATTACGGTGGAAAATGCAGTGGGAGGCTTGCAGAATGGTGGTGCAGTGGGAAAATGCAGTTGGAGGGTGGCGAGAATGGAAATTTTAATGTAAAACATTAACATTTGACCTTTGAATGAATATATATGTAGGGATAGGTGAAAGATGTGATGAAACACATGGAATGGTGACGTGGCGGGACCAGTCAACGGTGGGCGTGCGAATAAATCTGGACCGTCCGATCTCAAGAGGAGATCAACGGCTGAGGACACGACAGAGGGTGATTGAAACTGGACCGTCCGATCTCAGGAGGAGATCGACGGTGGAAAACATATCGGAGGCGACGGATGGTGGGCCAGGGGTACAGATACCTTGAGTTATCCTCCGTGAAACTTCGTGGAGCGATCACCGTTGGATGGAGAGTCCCAGATCGGACAGTTTATATGCATATCGCACCAGGTTTTCTGCCGAACAATAACGCATGATGGGTGGGTGGTTTTCAAACAGTGCCGGTGCCACGCATCAGGCGGTGAGTGGAATCGATCCGAAATGGAAAATATTGCTCGCGCTCCAAAGGCAGTGCGATGGAAACCGACGGATTTTGAATAGTGCGCAGTTGCGGGGACCACCGGGCGGGGGAAACTCTGGGCCGTCAGATCGGTGGGTAAATGGACGATTGAGATGCGATGAACGGTGAATGGAGGTGCGTGATGGGTGCTATGGGGAAAGCGACGACCGTCCGATCTATACATATCGACGATTCAAAATGCGCCTGATACATATTTGCGCTAAGCACTTTTTCGGGCTAGCACGTGGTTTCGGCGCTCGGGTCACGTGGTGGAGAAGGTTAGGGGGCTGGCCCAAAGGTGCTAAACCCATAGACATGAAGAATGTGATTATTTGGCCAAGGTTTAGTGCATTTTCAGGCCAATAAAGGGTAACGATAGGGGAAAGAGGGGAAATTAAACCACACCAGGGATGTGTGTATGGTTTAGAGGGGGTTTTTGGGAAAGTTTAGAAGGATTAGGGGAGGGATTTTGGGGTGAAAAGGGGGACTTTAACAAAGGGAAAAAGGGTTGAAAAGGGACATTTTGCAGGGATACCAGGGATAAATGTAGGCCTTTTGGAGCACAATTTTTTGTAATCAGAGAGGCTTTATAATGAGATACTTCAAGGATGATGTGTTTTAAGAGGAAATGCATTCCTTGAAGGCTCAAAAGCATTTTAGCCCCCTATTTTCTTGTCAAAAATTTATAGGGGGGCTAACAGTGGCTCCACTTGGGGATGGCTTCTTCTTGAAGGAGTCAAGAATTCAGAAAATGATCTTTGGTGTAGGCCAGATGCCTGGTACTTGAATCATTCTTTTCTTCTCTTGGATCAGTTGCCACAGATTGTGAAGACATAAAATCAGTAGAAAAACTCTCAAACAATCTACCTACCCATCCTACAATCCTAGAATTTTTTCTTCCAGGGTGCATTTGGACTAGCAGACCCTTTACATCATCAATTTTTACAAGCAGGAAAATAAACCTATTCTGCTTCTACCCTTATTACTCCATGAGACCAGATTAAACTGTTGGTCTCATAGTTTCTCTACCTAATCTAATATCTTCTAGGATTAAACTGTCTAGCAGATTTCTTCTCTACATTCTAAGACATAAATTGAAAACAGTCAAGCCAGGATTAGACTATCTGACTTGCTGGACTTTGCAGAAATTAAAACAATTAACTACATGCTCACAGGCTGAGCTTTATTGAACTTTTCCTACCTACCCTACTCTAACTAGAATATTTACAAGTCTAGCTTACAAACATTATCTTCCAATGCAACCAGTCCATCAAATGATCCCATGACTGGTCTCTATTGCTCAACTCCTTGAGCAGGCTAGATAGGCAGGGCAGCTCCCACTCTTTTTGTTCAATAACAACATCTTTGAAAAATTTTCTTTCTGTTTGCAACATGCTGCTCAAAAATACCTTTGATCCTTCTTCAAAAGTTTGCAGGAAATGAGCATAAGGATCATGAAAAGATACCTGGTTGTGAATATTTGGCAGGTTGGCTTCAACCAGGATTGTTGCTTCTTCTTCCACTGGATTGAGAAGAAGACTCTCTTGAGAAAGAGTGTCTCCTTCGTCTTTTGAACTGGAGGAATCATCGTATATAGCAGCTGAGTCCTCTCGGAGCTTTGATATATTCGGCTCTAATGTGCTGAGCTCCGTGAAAAGGTCTAAGTATTCTTGAGCAGGGGCTTTTTCCATTACTTCCTCTTTTTCAAGAGAAGCCTCGTTATTTTCATCTTGCTCAAGAATATCTTCTTTACTTGCCTCCTCGTCTTCTAAAAGGAAAGACTGTTGACCATCGATCTCATGACACTCATCACTGATGCTTTCATAACTTTCCCCATCAGTGTCATAGATAGGCTGACTGAGTTCACTGCTTCTCTGGAGTTGCTGGCCCTGGCTTTCCACCCATGAGTCTACTGAAGATGGTTTTGCAAGCTCAGCTTCTCTCTAGAAACAATCATCATCAAATATATCATAACTAAGAAAGTCATAATCGTAAGCAATGTCACCAATCAAACCTGTCGGATTCTCAGCAGATCTTTCTTCGTCCTTATCCACAGAGAAAATTTCTGGATCTGTACAATCAAAATTAGGAGATGACTGAGAAGGAGCATGTGTTCTATAAAAGATTTCTAAGGTGGACTGCTAGTTTAATATTTGATCAATCTCCTCTTCTGTCAAAAGAGGGGCTTCCCTCTCATCATGGACAGAAGAAAAACAATCCTCTTTCTCTTGTATTATCTGATTTGGAGGCTGGATGTTTTCTTGAGCCTCTTCTTCCACATCAGATTCTGCCTCTTCTATGTGGTCCCTTGTTTCCTCGAAGCAACATTCCCTATTAGCCTTTGCTATTAGGTCCTGATATTCTCTAGTTAGCGTAACACAAGGCATAGGTAATCAATCAGGTAGTTCCTGATCACTTTCCTCTTTGTCTTCTACAGATTCTTGAGCAACGTACATGTCTTGCTCATCTTCACAGTCTTGAGTTTGTTCTTGTTCTGGAAGAGGCATGGGTTGTTCTAAATAATCATCATTTGCATTCAGACTAGCCATGAACATTTCCAGCACTTTACCAAACGTTTCTGTTAATTCATTGAATTGGTCATACAAAGCATCATACCTTATATCCATGTCCATGTCTGGATCCATATTTATCCAAAGAAGGCTACTGCTTCTTCTCAACCAATTTAGAGTCCTCCACCAGTGGAGTCATTTGGTCTTCTAGGAGTTATGGAGTGTGGACTCGCCAGGTGGATGTATATGAATGTTTGAAGTAGGATGTTGTCCACCATCAAAAATTAGAGTCAATCTAAAGGCAAAGGGGACTCTTCCCCAGCGGAGTCGCCATTATGTTGGGTTTCCCATGTTTTGGCCAGATTGGCAAGACCAAAAGATGAAACAACATCATAACCACTTTGGGGCCCTAGGATCTAGCCCTCCTAGACTCGGAGAGGGATCTCTCCAATGAAACAAATAATGATATATCCTTGAAAGCTCAAATGAGATGTTAGGCTAGTTATGAAGCACAAAGGGGGTTTAAAATGATTTGGTTGGTTGGTTGCTGGGTTGTTCATGAGATCATAGACTGAGAAAGTAATGGGAGGAAAGGAACAAAATAGCAGGATGCTTCAACAAAGAGGATATGTCAAGAAAGTGCCATCCATTGGGCTGTGGAGTCATGAAAGGGAATTACTTGCAACAACTAGCCATGGCTTTCAGAGGGCAAGTCATCTACACTAAAGGATCTTTTTAGATAAATGGTGGGATGGAACATTAAGGATTGAAAGTGAAAGAAGGAAAACAACCCAATTTCTGTCTATAGATCAGGTCAGAGGTCATTTAACTCTAGACCCGCTTGGACATACTCATAGGCAACTCTCAAAGGAGGGAAAAAGGGGCAGCTTGAAGATCGGACCAGAGGTCATTTAACTCCAGGTCAGCTTTAGCATGCTCCAAGGGAAAACAGAGATAATTTTAACAGAGCCAAGGTCTATAGATCAGAGAAGGACTTTGAACCTTCAATGCTTTGACACCGGCAAGAGATCTTAGAAAGGCCAGTTGGTTGCACAAGGATCCTAGTGGACATGGCTAACTCTAATCCCTAGTGTTCCCAAATCTTCCAGCTAGAACCCAACAAGAACAACTAAAGACAGATCTCATTAATTCATACATCAGCTAGCAGGCAATGACATCCACTACACTGGTTAAATTAACTGAAATCAACCCTTAGATAACACATTTAGCAGAAAACATTGAAGGCGAGGAGAGCATAGACATAGGGTACCTAACAAGGGTAAATCCTATGCCATATTTCTGATGCAAGCCAGTAGAAAATGAAATGGTATGAAAATGTAATAAACAGTGTTAGAAAAACATCACCAATAGTAATAGACCAGGATCCTGTGAAATGTGCTTGATTAATTGATGCAAAACCAGTCACATATACTGAGCTCAATGGTTGTTACAATCCAAACTTCTCCTCCCAGCCTACTACAATACAAACTACTCTGCTACTTTTTCCCAAAATTGTTGTAATAGTAAAAACTGAATCCCTCTAACTACAATCGACAACAACCGAACAACAACCTTTACAATATGTTCTCGAGGATTCTTATAGCTCGAGTGGAGCAGAGAAGGTAGATGGAATACTAAATGCAACATTAAAACTCTGAAACAGCAAGGAGGGCCGAGGCTCCATTCAGTTTAAATTCGGGGCATTTATCTCTGGTACTCGTTGGATGATGGAGTGGTCTTCGTCAGGTTTCCATTTACTCCAGGTATGTCTCTGGTGTACTGAAAAATATGCATAACGATGATTCTATGGTCTGCCATACTGTATAACTAATGCATTGGTAGCATAGGACTGTTGTCAGGGCTGAAAAATCTCCCTAGAACACGATATAGAATGCAGATGGTATGGGCACCTTGTCCTTTTATGGAAGAATGTTCTGCTGATATGGAAACCCTGATAGTATGGTTTTCTGTGCATTGGACCTTCTGAGCGATCCACGGGGTCTTTGATTTTGGTACCGTGCCTTTGAATAATTGGATTAAGGCTTATAATTTGCAATTACAGGCCTTAAACGCTCTATTTTTCCACTGATACTCTTTGCCGCTTTCTCGTTTTCCTCTGACTACGAAATCTGTGCTTTAATGGCTCTGGGGAAGATTTTTCAGAGTTTAAACCTTGTCCCTTTAATTCTAGTCCGATCATGGCTCCTTCTCAGGCCCTTTCTCCATAATTCCAGCTCCTGCAAATGGTCCTTTCCTGTGTTCTCTGTCACTGTGACAGGGACTGTGAATTATGGTGGTTTATTGCCGCCTGAAACCTTGCAAAACACAGAAAATTGGGCAAGAAATCATGCACGAGGTGGGTGAATGCAGCGGGGATGATGAGAATGGTCATGCAGGCTGGTGAAATGGCAGAATAGTGCGGGATTATGATGGAAAATGCAGTGGGAGGCTTGCAGAATGGTGGTGCAGTGGGAAAATGCAGTTGGAGGGTGGCAAGAACGGAAATTTTAACGTAAAACATTAACATTTTACCTTTGAATGAATATATATGCAGGGACGGGCGAAAGATGTGATGAAACACATGGAATGGTGATGTGGCGGGACCGGTCAACGGCGGGCGTGCGAATAAATCTGGACCGTTCGATCTCAAGAGGAGATCGGCGGCTGAGGACACGACAGAGGGCAATTGAAACTGGACCGTCCGATCTCAGGAGGAGATCGATGGTGGAAAACATATCGGAGGCGACGGATGGTGGGCTAGGGGTATGGATACCTTGAGTTATCCTCCGTGCAACTTCGTGGAGCGATCACCATTGGATGGAGAGCCCTAGATCGGACGGTTTATATGCATATCACGCCGGGTTTTCTGCTGAACAATAACGCGCGATGGGTGGGCGGTTTTCAAACAGTGCCGGTGCCACGCGTCAGGCGGTGAGTGGAATTGCTCCGAAATGGAAAATACCGCCTGCCCTCCAAAGGCGGTGCGATGGAAACCAACAGATTTTGAATAGTGCGCAGTTGCGGGGACCACCGGGTGGGGGAAACTCTGGGCCGTCGGATCGGCGGGTAAATGGACGGTTGAGATGTGATGAATGGTGAACAGAGGTGGGTGATGGGCGCTATGGGGAAAGCGATGACCGTCCGATCTATACAGATCGACGGTTGAAAATGCGCCCGATACATATTTGCGCTAAGCACTTTTTCGGGCTAGCTCGTGGTTTCGGCACCCGGGTCACGTGGTGGAGAAGGTTAGGGGGCTGGCCGAAAGGTGCTAAACCCATAGACATGAAGAATATGACTATTTGGCCCAATTTTAGTGCATTTTCAGGCCAATAAAGGGTAACGATAGGGGAAAGAGGGGAAATTAAACCACACCAGGGATGTGTGTATGGTTTAGAGGGGGTTTTTGGGAAAGTTTAGAAGGATTAGGGGAGGGATTTTGGGGTGAAAAGGGGGACTTTAACAAAGGAAAAAAGGGTTGAAAAGGGACATTTTGCAGGGATACCAGGGATACATGTAGGCCTTTTGGAGCACAATTTTTTGCAATCAGAAAGGCTTTATAATGAGAATCAGCAGAGGGGATTTTATCAAAGGGCAAAAGGCACAAGGAGACTTCAAGGATGATGTGTTTTCAGAGGAAATGCATTCCTTGAAGGTTCAAAAACATTTTAGCCCCCTGTTTTCTTGTCAAAAATTTATAGGGGGGCTAACAGATAGTAGCAATTACATGAAAATATTGCAATGTATGCAAAAGATAGATCATGTTTAATATTATGGCAGACAATGAGCAAGTGGCACATGCAAATTGAAGGGATTTCAACTACTGGATAATCCATTGATGGAAACAACCAGATCACAAAGACATATGTTCAAGGTTTTGTAGGTAAATGATATCACGATTCATGTAATAACTTCTAGCTAGTTATATTGTATTTAAATAATATTCCTTTGTAATATTTTATCAAAATGGTGAAGGGATGTACTCCCTTATAATCGTTGAGTGAAGGGTGAACACCCTCACGAGCGTTTAATAAAAAAAAAACATTTGTTGGTTTTCCCTACGAGGTTTCCAGGGCTTGTCAATGTCCCCTAATGTATTTTTCTATTGTGCCATAATTGTGATGATAATTCCTTGCTTGACATGACATATGCATTATCAAGTATGCAAATACCTACCCTAGTTAAAAGAATCAAGAAAATGGTACAAGATTATATCAAAAAAATTATGTTAAAATGCTACAACAATTACATATAATAAATCCTGTAAAAAAATTCTAACTTGACAGTCATTGCTCATATAAAATAAACTCGATTTCCACAAAAGATTCTCCTCCACATAAAACTTAAATTATTTCCTCAACTTAAATTAGGTCCCAACAAAAAGTTTGAATGCTCGAATTGTAATCAAAATTGGATTGCTATGCATACAATGAGTTAATGGTGCAATTGAGAGACTACATCAAGAGTATAGGGATTGCACATACATATTCACTATAGGGGCATGTTGCTACATCCCTCGCTCCTTTGGCTAGTGAGATGGTAGCATTTTGCCTTGTACCCCTCCCCACCTTTTCTCGAAAAACACCCCTCCGACAAAAAATAACATCAATATTTTTACACATAAATTAATTTCAAATTTATAATCTATAATATGTTTTAACATCATAAACATCATAAATTGTATTAACATTTTTATGTATCATAAATATTCAATTTTATAATTTTATAATATTTTTAACATAACAGTTTCCATTTTATGTGGGCAAAATAAACAAGCTACGTAAATTATAGTCATGATTTTTTTTCGTTATTATGTGTGTTTACCAAATATATAATAAAGCGGAATTTGTAATGTACATTAACTTGATTTGATTCATGGGATGAAGAGGGAGATTCCTAAATTGTGAGATATTTTTTTGGTTGTTTCAAAAGACCCACATATAATAGTGTATTTTCCTGGTTTTGATATTTAATAAATTATGTAAAATATTGAAATAATAAAGTTGGAAATTTAATAAATTATGTAAATTAATTAAACATTAAATTTATGTTATATATTAGTTATTTATATTATTTTGGTTATCTAGACACAAATTAGTTTTATATGACTTGAGTTATTTTTAATCAACATGCATGCAAGATATCTTGGACTAGTTGATTGTTCTTCTTCGAAGATTGAGAATTTTGAATTATTTTGGAAATCAAATTTATAAAGTGAGAAAAAAATTTAAATTTAGTTTTAGATGACTTGAGTTATTTTTAATCAACATGCATGCAAGATATCTTGGACTATTCTTTTATCAGGTTGATTGTTCTTCTTCGAAGATTGTGAATTTTGAATTATTTTGGAAATCAAATTTATAAAGGGAGAAAAAAAATTAAATTTATAAAAGAGGTTGATGTTTTAGTTATCACTATATAAATATGATTTAAAAATAAAAAATAAAATAATGAATATTTTTTTATTATAGTTTATAACATGAAAATTATTATAATTTTATAATTAACAGTGAAACCTAAATTACAAATTTTATCAAAATCTTTTCAATCACACATGTTTATTTTTTTAATTAACTTTTATCAAAATCTTTTCAATTGCACATGTTTATTTTTTAAGTTGTAGAACATTTTTAATGCAATTATTTGTTTATATATTTGATAAATTAATTTTATGTAAATTATAGTGATTATTTTTTATGTTATTATTAATTATATGTATTTTGCATTAAATAATATAGATTGAAATTCTCGTTGTTTTTTAAAATGTTTTTAATTAAAAGTAATTAAATATGTTTATTTATTTTTGTTATTTTATTTAAAGAAAATTTACATTTTTTTTTAAAAAGTGTATGAGGAGAGAAGAAATTATATATCTCCCTCATACTGAATTGTAGGTTGAACAAGGGAGCATAGTGAGTATGACATTATTGATGTTTCATAATGTTTTGAATATATATATATATATATATATATATATATATATATATATATATATATATATATATATATTCATTTTTTTCTATATAGTATACATTCTTTTTTTTAAAGAGATTATTTATTTTTTATTTTAAAAGGGGCATATGTTAAGTGGAGGTTGAGCATGGAGGGAATTACATATCTCCTTTACACTAAGTTGTAGAACATATTGGGAACAAGAAGAACAATTTTTTTTTGTTTAATCTCAAGAATGTTTAAATTTTGAAATATGTTTTTTTTTTTTTCCTTTTTGTTTTCTATATTTTTTTGGTGTTTTAACACATACTTAATACTAGTCCAAACATATAAATTAAATGACTAGTAAATATAGATTAGTATCAATTCATGATACACTTCAAGACACTTATCTCATCATACATCTCACATTGCCAAATTTAAAAAAACAAAAAAATAACTAAATTATAACATTATTAGTATTATTATTATAAAAATAATTAATAAATGAACCAAACATATATACATTTGGAAAATATATATATCAAGAAACTCCTATATATCATTAAGCTATTCCGATGAAACCCTAAATGAGATTCGTAAATTGAGATCCCTTGTTGTTAGAGACAGAAATGATATTTGTTATTGTGATATCCTAGAAGATGTTTCTACTTGGATTCCAGAACTTAGGCATAATAGCGGATGAACTAAGCAATACTTGAATTCCGTAACTCATTGGCAGTTAAAGACCCTACGAGGTAGGGTTATCAAGAATAAAAAAGACATATATGACATATTTGTAGGTTTGGAAGACGCCAAAGATGCGGCACCTTGCACCGCCTCACACACTTGATATTGTTAACTTGAAATTGACATTAATTTTGGACAAGTTACTTTATTGGGCTGGGCCATTGAGACTACACATTGGATGATGTTGTAGGATGATTAAAGTTACTTTAAAGTGAGACTACACATTGGATGATGTTGTGGGATGATTGGTTGATTGTTATACTTGGATTGATATTTTGAGGAAATATAATATTAGTTGGAAAAAAAAATATATTAGAATATTAATTTTATTATTAATATTTTTTTTAGATATTACATGTTAAATTTATAATAAGTATAAAGAAAATTATTTGATATTTTTTAAGATATCACATGTGGAATTTATTATAAGTATAAAGGGAATTACACATCTTGTAGTTATTAAAAAAGATTTATACATTGTTTTAGAAAAAATTATTTAAAAAAGAAACTCATAATAAATATATTACAATTTCTTTTCAAAATAGTCTATTTATATATTATTATTATTTATTTTAATCAAAGACAAAATTTAATAATTAATACAATCTTATAATATTCTTAGTAAATCAAATCAAATCATTGGTAAATGTCTATATCTATCAATTTACTATAAGCATCAAAATATTTATTTCAAGTTGCTAAAATTTAAAAAATCATAACAATTAATTAAATTATATTTTTGTTTAAATCAATAATAATTATTATTAATGACAAAAAGAATTAATATAAAAATTAAACATATATACATTCAAAAAAATATATGTAACAAGATTCTTAACCATGTGGATTCACCCTTACTTTATTATAGAGATTTTTAATTTGTAAATAGGCCTTATTACAATACCATGGACCAATATCGTTGTTTTTTTTAGAAGAAAAAACAATGGCTTTATATTATGTGCAAAAGTCCAGTATATTTGTCAAGAGAATATCCATATATTTTCCAACATTTTGTTCATAATTGTTCATCGTGCCTACCAAAGTATCCAATATACTACTAAAGGTAACAACAAGATGTTAAAAAATATCCAATGTTCTCCACGTGTCCTCTGGTGCGAATATGTTATAATAAAATTATAAGAGAAAAACTACATAGGACAACAAACTAAGGAAAAGTGATTTGTCCCTCCTCCCGGATCTGTGAGTCCACGATGTAGGAGTACTTAATACTACCATACTACCTAGTAATTCCAACTTTTGACAATATATATTCTTCCATGTTTGATTCTCTATGAATATGTTTGATTGAGCAGCTAAAAAAAGAAGTGAGAAGATGTTTGATTATTCTGATCCAACCAACCAAGAGAGGAGGAGGAAAATTTGTAGTCCCATGTATGCCATGTATTAGTGATTTAGAATCACCATATATGTGAAAATTTTGTATCGACATCTCCTTTGTGAACCAAATTAATCCCCATAGAGTCATAGCTTTAGTTCTGGTATTTGTACCCAGACCACCATACCATGATAAATTATATTATTGATGTTCATTGATATTTATAATAGCTCCACGCCTGCATCTGTCCAGTTGAGCCACACCATCAAAGAACCTTGCAGGAAAGATTGTATCGTTGGAAGATTTATGATATGTTATTGTTTTATGCGGATAATGTACAAGATCTATTTCCGATACCCAAGATATAATCCTATGGGTCATTTGAGTAATGTCCACATATCGACCTTCAAAAATATACTTGTTCCTTGAGTTCCATATTTCCCAAACAACATATAGGGGAATTTCCTTGTATTTCCCTAAACCAGCTGCCCACATATTGATGTAATGTTTAAAGTTATCAGACTAGTAATTGTGTACATGTAATATGTGTGTTATATTCCTTGAGACCTGTCAAGTATATGGACAAGAGAAAAAGATATGTACCCCAGTTTCAGATGATGCCCTGCAAAATACACACAGACCAAGACCCACAAACTTGTCTTCAAAATATTATCCCAGGTGAGTATTTTATTCCTCCAATCAACCAAGAGGACAAAAATGATTTTTATAGGTATATTCCACTTTCAAATCTTGTAAAACCAACTTGTCGGACGTAGATCCATTCTCCTTGTCATATAAAAGAGATAAGTTTCAACAACAATGGGAGCTAATTTATAGATTCTACTAGCCCATGTAATTTGATCTCCCCTCTCGCTGTGTAAAAGTCTCGTGTGGCTAAGGAAATGTTTATACTCCTACCAATCAGTGGCACAATGTCCTAGCAGTCCCAATTCTAGAGCCTCTTTCCAAATGGGATATCCTCCCTACCAATCCTTAATAACCTCTAAGAGAAGAAAGAAATTGTTTCTATGTAGTTTGTCCATAGCAATCCTTTGTAGTGTACATTTTTCACACTTTCCAATTATGTAGTCAGTACCGATTAATATTTTAGTTCCTGTACGAAATTCCAGGGCCATCCTCATACGCCACCACATGAGGGTCTTTAAGAAACATCTCCAGATCTGTGATCCTGACTTCATGGTGGGAAACATACCTCTGTACAAGTTCTTCGTCACCGATTGATTCATATATTTGGCTTTAATGATGTTCTTCTAGGTCCCTTGTCCCTAGATGGCACGCCAAAATGATTGTACCAACAGTGAAACCCAAAAAATGCAGGAATCAAGGAGACCCTATCCCCCAAATTCTTTCAGTATTGATATCCACCCATTTACAAAGATGGTATTTAGAGGAAGTTCTAGTCCCACTTCAGGGGAAATGTGAGATGATAGATTTAATCTTATTAGCAATGGCGTAAGAGATCATAAAAAGGTTTCCTCAATAGGTTGTAATGTGTTGTAATACCGCTTGTACTAGTATATATCTCCCCCCAAGAGAGAGACTTTTGAGATTCTAGGAGCCCAATCTCTTATTATACTTCTCCACCATCCATATCCAATCCATGTTCCTATAACTACAAGGCTTGAGATGAAGCCTCAAGTATGTAATAACATATTCAATACAGGCTGACTGTATTCCAAATATGCTCGATATAAAATCTATGTCATGTTTATCGCCTGAGGATAAATATATAATGGATTTTTTTCCATTTGATTGGAGTCTAGAAGTTGCACTGTATCTAAGGAAAATGTAATGCAAAGCTGACCATTGTGCTCTGGATATGATGCTAAAGATAAGAATATCATCCACAAAAAACAAATGTGTAATGTGTACCTGTTGAGATATGTGTACACCCTGAAAGATACCCGTGTCAGTGTGTCCTTGATATGTAAATTGAGTCCACCAATTACCATTATAAAGATCAAAGGTGATAGAGAGCAATTCTGCTTAAGGCCCGTGTCCTCCCTACATGCCCATAACACCATAGCTCATTTCATGTCACACTTGTTAATATGACATTTTTAAATTAATGATTTAATTAAAACAACAACAAAAATATATAACTACTTTGAAAATAAATCATAGCCTTTTATTTGTCTATATGATTAAGAATATTCTTGACTATTTTATGGAGGTTAAATCCCTACCACCTATTTAATAATTATTAATAATTAAATTAAAATTTTAAAAGCTCTATTCGAAATTAAAAATACCTATCATATAATTATTAAAAATAAAAATAAAAAAACATTAAAAAGATTTAATAAAAAAAATATAAAACTTTGAAAAGATATAAAATTTTGGAAAAAGACTCCAAATTTTATCTTCATAACAAGGTAATAAAGTTGTCAAAGCTGCAACAAAGACATCTCCACCATCTTATAAAGATTTTTTAGAATCATCATCAAAATCATTACATCATATTATTGACCTTGACCTTTCCAACATTTTGAGTGGAACATTCCAAGTAATTAGCCAATTATTACTATTTAATGTTCATCCCCTCCTAATAATTTGTATTTTATCTCTATTACTACTCCACATTTATAAGAGTGGAACATTCCAAATAATTAGCCAACTATCACTCTTCAATGTTCACCCCCTCCTAATAATTTGTATTTATTCTCTATTACTACTCCACATTTATTGTTATTGTTGTTTTACATATATTATCTATCATTACTATAAAATAGAAAGAAAACACCTATAATATATATAATACAACAAATCAATTTTATATATTAAAACATTTTTGAAATATTAAAATAATAATTAAATATATTTTTATTTTATAATTTAAAATTCCATGATATACCTATAGAATATGTTTGCGAGCAAGACGTAGATTTAGATAGGCGATCTCTATCAGGAACAATAACTAGAATTCTCGAAGAATAATAATAATAATAGGAATATGTTTTCATGTTCAAATAAAACATAAAGTCTAACCATGCAGTAATGACTCTTCCTCTTGAATCCCATGAAATGCACACTCTGACTCTAATAAAATATTGTGTAATGTAAATACTTTGGATCAAGCTAGACTTGAGTGTTTGAGTTTCTAATTTCTATGGTAATATAAAATTTTGAATTGTTTAACTAGCAATTGCACCAGATGTTGCAAAGGAAATGCCGTAAGGAAACAACATATAGCACTAATTAATTCCTCTTGGAGAACTGTTGAAAGACCTGAAATATCAACAAAAGGCAAGGACCATGCTACAATGAAATATCTTATCAATGCTTATTGAACAACTGTTGAAAGACAAAAAATATCAACAAAATGCAATGACCATGGTACAATGAAATCTTGTTGCAATATTTGTTCCTTGAGCCTTAAAAATCATGAGGCCTATGTTGAAGTTAAATATGCATGAAGATTTTCCCTTGAGAATATGTTGTTCTATGTTAAGTTTTCTTTAGGTACTCTTCTTTCCGACCTGAAGAATCCTAAGATCATACTATAATGAACCTAGATTTTTTACAAATCCTACTTCCATATTGATGAGGGTTTTATATGGATGTCGTTAACCATTTTATTTTGATTTGATTTCATACTCACTAAGTACGATATTTTCTTTGTGGGTTCTTGACCTATTAAATATTTTTTAATCTAATAAGTGCTCATTGCATTTCTGAGTGTTTAAATGCTCCTATATGTAACAATTTGTAGAAAAAAATATAACAAGGTATCCAACTTTTCTTATCAAATCTAAATTCTCTTATATGCAACAACTACCTTGTGCCTTATTTTTTAAATTTGTGAATGGAGGAGGAGTCTCAAGGTGCAAGCTAGAATAAGAAAAGGAGAAGTCAGGATTGAGCGATATATGACGAATCTTGTTTAAGACTTGAGATCCATGTTGGAATTGTTAGCTCCCTGTAATCAACAAGATTGGCAAAGTCTGACAACAGGGAGAAACATCATTTCAACCACTTTGGGATTCTAGGATCTAGCCCTCTTGAATCTGGAGAGGGATCTCTCAAGATGGATTTACATGTACAGGTTTGGAGTGACGTATTGGGCTAGTTAAAAGTTAAATGAGGGTTTTGTTTTGTTTTGGAGTAGTTGAGCATGGTTGTGGCAGTGGAAAGTTCTAAATGCAAAATATCTTCAGAGGTAGAAGTTGGAAAAGCAAATGAATGACTTTGGCCAAAAATATGGATAATTAGAGTTTTAGTCCATTGGGCTGGCAGATTATAATAGGGTTTGTTGAAACAATCGGAGTTTAAAGTGGTCCATGGGGAAAGTCATCTATGTCTAAGGATCTCTTTAAAGTTGATTTATGGAATGAAATGATACATAAAGGAGGGGAATTTAAACAAATGAAGAACAAAGAGTAGCCCAGGATTTTTTAAGTACTTTGAAACTAGCCAGCCTTTGACAAACCCTTAAGAAAAACATAAAAGCAATCTAGGATTTGGTAAGTGCCCAAAACTTCTTAATCATACAGTACTTTCAATAGAAAACATTTAAACACAAAGGGAAAACAAATGATAATAGAGAATGGCCTAAGATCTGGTAAGTACTTTAAAACTAGCCAGGTTTTAACACATTCTGAGGGAAAATTTTGGATAGTCTTTAGGGATAAAACTAGGACTAGGGCTCACCATATCTTCCTTAGTTCATCTCTACTTAACATAAACTGAAAATGAAATTTAAGAATAACATTTAGCTAAGACAGTAGGATGAGGGAACGCCAACATTCCTAACTGTTTGAACTGAATTAAATCATTACTAAATAACACAATTTGGAAGAAAACATTTAGATAAAGATTATTAGTCAGAGAAGGGTACTGATATACAATAAATACTAACTCTATGCTTGTTGTTCTTTATCAGAGAAGATGAACAAAGTGAAAACATAAATAAAATAACAATTTACAATAAGAAATAACATCACCGTCGACATAGACCAAGATCCCATAAATCAACTTGTATTGATGCTCCAAACCAGTTACCGCTTTAAGTCCAATATTTCAGTTTAGCAATGATCCAAACTTCCCAGACTAACTTATCTAATCATAAGCAGAGCTTCAAGAGCCCGTGAACACTATTTACAAGTAGGAGTTTCAAGCTCAAGCATATTTCAAAGTTCTGCAACCAACATTTTCTCATCTTCTACAAAAGTATTTATAGAAGGAATGAGGAGGTGGGAGAGGATAAAAGATCTCCTAGGGCAATTAATATAGACTTAAGGCTTCTCGGCCTTTGAGGGGCTCGATGAAGAAGCTTACATATGTTTCCTATGTATTAATTGTTTTACATTTAAGATTTAAGCTCGGTGGAGCTTTTGTTGACTTTTAAGGCTCTGCTTCATGTAGTAATAACTCTGCTGATATTTTTACATTAAGTTCTCTTGGAAAAATTAATTCTTGGGCTGCGCCGAGGCTAATATCTTTTCTCTGATCAATAACTTCGGCCTCTGTTTTGAATTCTTAATGCTACAGGTGGCATTGGTAGCCAAGAGGAATCAATTGGCCTCTGTTATGGCGGTGGAGGCCTTTCCTGTCTGATAGATCTTTTGATTTTTCTTTAATCATGTTTTAATTTGAAGGATTAGGCTTTTGATAATCAATCTTAGCCATAATCCCCAAACTGTCTTCAATCCTCTGTTCTGCTATGTTTAATCTTCAACACTGATACTCTTTTGATTATTTAATGCATTGTTGTGTGTCTTGTTGATGTGCAGGGCCGCATGGGGCTCGTATGGCATCAATGCCCATGAAGCATTGATGAAACATGGCATAGAACCCTTTGGAATGATCTTCCCTTTAAATAAACAAAGCTCAGATGATCGTCACCCTCGGCTTTATCTTTTCTCTTTAAAATATTTTGAAATTCATTTGAACCTGCACAAAACACACAACTATTATGAAATCCTGCGTTTATTGGATAAACTGCTTAGAAGGCTGTGAGGAGAAGCATGGTTTTTGGATGGCATCATCCAATGGTATAGATCTGTTTGCGGAGGTTAAAAGGAGAGCTGTGGATGAAAATGGGGAAGAGGATTAAGTTAGGACCGTAGATCATACAGAGATCAACGGTCGGGAGCGACCCGGGAAGTATAATGGAAGAAAGGCCACTTGACAAAGAAATGGAGAAAAAGTGAAGGATAAGGTTTAAAACCTTTGTTTGGAGGAAAAATATGTTGAGGAAATTCGGGGTTTCTCGGATGATCGTGGGCCATCGGATTAGATCCGCCCAACGAGATCAATGGCTGAGGAGGCGCGTGATAAAATTCCAATGGAAAGAGGGAAAGCGGTTTTGGGTTGCAAAACAGTGGTTTTTATGCGGAGAAAGGGCGGGTAGGCAGTTTTTCCTTTTGGAACGCGATATGCGTCCCCGCCCGACACGTGGCCTCAGAAACCACCTATATCACGTGATTTCTAAAAATTATCTTCCGCGCTTAAAGTTACGCGACTTGTGATGTGGGCCGTCAGATCTGGGGTCTTAGAGCCGACAATGGAGAATGAGCGCGATATGAGATAGATGCGCGGGAAGAAGCAAGGGGAGCGGTTTTATTATGGGCTGTCGGATCTAAGATTTGAATGGCGGAGATTTGTTATGGAGGGAGGTAGGACCCACAGGGGTCGAGCTCGGCGGGGTTAATATGAGCCGTTAGATAGAACAGATGGATGGCCAAGATTAAATCTGGGGCTAACATGAAATAATACAATGGCAGAAGATGGGTTGATGAGGGTCGTTGATCTGCAGAGATCAACAGTCGGGATTGGTCGTAAAAACATTAGAACGCAGGGCGCATGAAATATAACCAAAGTTGGGAAAGGCATCTTGGACCGTCCGATCTGGACACGTGGATGGTCCAGATGCAATCATAGGCAAAGGAATCGGTGGGGAAAAGAACTAGGAGTGCAACGGAGCAATTGAGCACTGACCGTCGACCTACAGATCAGATCGACGGTGAAGAGTGAATCGAAGGGGTTCAAAACAAAGGAAAAGGTTTGCGATCAGAACGAATGAGGGCCGTCGGATCAAAGGGAGGTGGAAAGGAGATCGACAGCCTACGATTGATTAGGGAATGATCAATCGGGGAGGAGCAATAACATACGTGAAATGAGCTTTTGAATATTGTCGATGTGATGATGCGCGGATCGTTTGATCGGCTTTATATCAACGGTCGATATCGTTTCAAAACTTGCACCAGCGGAAACCCTTTAAAACATATGAAAACCAAAATTTTCATAAAAACAAAGGTTTTTATGGTTTGGGGCGGGTTTATATATATATATATATATATATATATATGAAGTGGATAGGCACCCATCTGCGGGGCCTTTGATTATATGGAATGTGAAGGCCCGGGGCTTTATGAATAAGGGCCAATCGCATTGGAACTTTTTGTGCGGTCTTTCAATCTAACCATTTCAGATTTTGTGATGCGATTGGCGCTTAGGACTTTAACTCTTGGTCCCGGGCTTTTCAATCTACCCATTTTTCATTAAAAACATAACTCCGGCGGGGTTTTAGACCAACTTAGAAAAAAGTGGGTTTTATGACTTTACAAAGAAAAATATACATTGGAGATGGATTATACAATGTTTTTAGCCCTTGACTACGGGCACAAGGGTTATATGAGGCGATAATAGGACCGGGGCTTATAACAAAGGGCTAATCGCAATCGGAGGTCTTAACTTAACAAAATACTTGCGCGCTCTGATATTTCCGATGCGATAAGCGCTTAAATGACTTAGCGCCTTGTTCTAGCACCAAGGCATATAATCGGGAAGTGGTTAGGACTTAGCCCAAGGGGGCTTAAGTCTGTAATACAAAAAAGGTGTTTTTAAAGAAAATTTTTCAAGTTTTCAATGGATTTGGGGGTTTCGGTAGAGTTTAAAAATGAGTTTTGAACTCTGTAAGGTGGATTTTATGAAGGGGAAAATGGGAAAAAAAGGAAAATAGAGGAATTTCATGAGGAAGAAATGGGTAAAAATGAAGGTTAGTTTTGAGGTGGAAGGAAGGGAAAAATGGATTTCGCAGCAGTCCTTTCTCTATGAAATCAGCAGAATCTCAGAGTTTTAAAAATGGAAACAACAGTGGAGATTTGGACAGAGGGCATGATGTATTCATGAGTCTTCAAGAGATAACACTTTTTTGTAATAAAATTTGTTCCTTGAATGCTCCAAAAATGTTTTAGACACCATTTGGTATGACAAATTTTATTGGTGGCTAACAGTGGCTCCACTTGGGGATGGTGCCTTCTTGAAGGCATCAAGAACTTCAGACTTGCATTCTCTGGGAGGCTGATTAGTGCCTCATCCATTGGGCTGCCTTTCTTCACTTGGATGATATTCTCTGCTCTGGAAAATGTTAGCAGCCATGGAAAACAATGAAACTTCATCAATACAAGCTTTCTACCTACCCAGTCCTACAGATCTAACATTTTTTCTTCTTTAGAGTGCACTTGGATTGGAAAACTCTTTTCACAACATTTTATTCTTTTGAAAGGATAAAACTAATCTAATTTTACTCCTTATTTCTCCATGAACTCAGATTAAACTATTGAGTCCATATGTTTCTCTACCTAATCTACCAATCTGTTAGGATTAAACAGTCTAACAGATTTTTATTCTCTAATTTCTAAAACAAAAATTTAAAAGCATACAAGTTAGGATTGAACAGTCTAACTTGATGCTAATCTATGGCATATAAAATAAGCTGCACATAGATATTATTTTGTAGAGAATTAAATCAAAATGGAAGGCTTAAGATCTGAAAGTTCAAAGCTCTTCCTTCATCTTTTTACAGCTCTGTTTTGACTTTTGTTTGAGCTGTTTTTTTTTTTTTTTTTCTGGTTCAGATTTTGAGCATGTTTGAACCTTTAACTTCTAACCTAATATACCTACTGATAAGCCAAGATTAAACAGTTTGGAAAATCGAATTCACTATCCTATCAGCAGTAAATTTAAAACTAATTAGTCAAGATTAGGCTATTTGACTAATTAGAAGTGTGTTCTTTAGGAGTGGCATTTAAGCTTGCACACTTATTTGGTATGGGGCTGTACCTTTATTGTTTTTACAATCTGCCCTCTTTTCTTTCTTTCGCTGTTTTTTGTATTTTAATTTTTGTAACTTTGAATGCAATGATGGGTGAAATATTTATAATGAGAAAAAAGATAAAAAGGTTTTCATAACATGACATGGATCAAGAGAAGTAATGCTTAAGCATCCTGCCATTGACAGGGCCCCCAAACAATTCTGTTCCATTCAACTCTTGTAAGAAAAAGGCATTATTACCAGTAGCTGAATGAATGAAGTAAGGGCCAAGCCATAAGTTGTCAAATTTTCTATGCTTGCCCTTGTCTTCTCTCCTTGAGTCCCACTTTAAAACTTTGTCCCCAACATCGAAATTGTTGGCCTTTTTTCTTCTGTCAAAAAGCTTTTTAATGCTGTCCTTCTTCTGCAATGCTTTGTTATAAACCTCCTCTCTGGTTTGCTGAAGGTGAATGGTCTGATTTATCCATATGATCATGTCATTCTCTTCAGACTGAACCTCTTGAATCAACTTCACAACTGGTACACCAAGGCTGGTAGGAAAAATTGCATCAGTGCCATACACAAGCTGGTAGGGTGACATGCCAATATATTTCTTCAAAATCAATCTGTCAGCCCAAAGTGCATGCACAAGCTTTGTGTGCCAAGAATTTTTGTTGTCCTCCAACAACTTCTTGATTAAGTTCACTAAACTCT
Organism: Pinus albicaulis; assembly: GCA_034641835.2. Classification (NCBI taxonomy): domain Eukaryota; kingdom Viridiplantae; phylum Streptophyta; class Pinopsida; order Pinales; family Pinaceae; genus Pinus; species Pinus albicaulis. The sequence goes on along the minus strand of CM076581.1, from coordinate 1,638,440,538 downwards.
TGTTTGAGGATTCTGCAAGTCCATTACCTTGAGGGTAATAGGCTGTGGAATGCCCCAATGTTATCTGATATTTGTGACAGAACTCAACCATCTTCTTTGATTCAAATGCTGCTGCATTATCAGTGATGATCTTGGTAGGACAGCCAAATCTAGAGAGAATATTATTCTCCATGAATTTTATGATAACAGAATCATTGATCTGCCTACAAGGAATGGCTTCTATCCATTTAGTGAAGTAGTCTGTGGCAGTGAGAATCCATCTATGCTAAGCTGAAGATGATGGATGGATTTCACCTATGAAGTCAAGTCCCAAATGTTGAAAAGGGGCTTCAACAGTGATTGGATGCAGAGGTAGGGGAAACAACTTCCTTTTGCCTTCAAAAATTTTACATTTATGATAGGAAATTATCATCTTGTGTACATCAAGAAAAAGAGTAGGCCAATAGTAACCAGCCCTCAAGATTTTTTTGGCTGTTGTCTTCCAGTATAAATGGCCTCCACACTCTCCTTCATGGAACTCGTGCTTAACCTTCTCTGCATCATACTCAGGCAAACATTTAAGCAATATACCACTTGCATTTTTCCAATATAGACATCTATCTAAAATGCAATAGTTTACAGCTTTTAACTTTAAGAACCTTGCCTTAGTTTTTGTCAAACCAGGAGGTGTATTCAAATTAAGCAAAACATAAAGAATATCAGCATACCAAGAGGAATTCATAAAATGGTCTTCAACAATGGGTGTTGAGATTTCCTCTTGATCTTCTAAAGCATTAATCATATTAATATCAAGAACTTCAAAATTGGATTCAGCCATTAATCTAGCTAGACCTTAGCCTTTGATGAGTTTAGAGGGTTTTATCTCTAAATCATATTCAAGAATAACAACAATCCACTTACCCCTTTTACCATCTAGGTCTTGTGTTAGAATGTATTTCACAACTGAATTTGGGACAAAGGCAATGATGTGTGAGTGCAAGATTTATACTTTGAATTCTTTTAAAGCCTTAACCAAAGCAAAGGCTTGCTTTTCCATAATGTTATACTTCAAAGGGGCATCCCTCAATGCCTTGCTAAAGAATGCAATAGGCTGCTCTTGTCCTTGTGGATTTTTCTGTAAAAGGACAACAGCTATTATATGTTCTGATGCAAATGAAAAAAATATAAAAATCTTTTGAAAACATCAGGACTTATCAGAACCAGTGTTTTGGTTAACGCTTGTTTCACCAGCTCAAAGGAATTCTTTGCTTCCAAGGTCCATTTTACCCCTTGCTCCTTTTTCAGCATGTTTTTAATATTCCTAAGGAGCTCAGCCAAGTTGGGGATGAACCTTCTCAAGAAGTTAATATTTCCAATGAAAGATTGCAAATCCTTGATGTTTCGAGGATGAGAAATCTGCAATATGGCCTCAATCCTCTTTGGATCTATCTTAATACCCTCTTCTGAAATAATGTGCCCCAGAAGTTTACCTTCTTGGAGACCAAATAGTGTTTTCTTGGGGTTCAAAGATATACCAAAGTTTTTGCATCTCTCGAAGATTGTTCTGAAATGTGCTATGTGCTCTTCATCTATCTTTGAAAAAACAGTAACATCGTCGAGGTATATAATGATGAAGTAGCCCAACTCTTCGGAGAATGCTATGTCCATGGCTCTCTGAAAAGTTGCTCCATTATTCATTAGACCAAAGGGCATTTTCGCATACATGAAAGTGCCCCAAGGTGTAGTAAATGTTGTCTTTAATTGATCATCAGGGTGAACTAAGATCTGATTGTACCCTGAGTAGCCATCAAGCAAAGAAATTATTCTAGACCCTACCACCCTTTGTAAAATATGGTCCATATTAGGTAAAGGGTAGTTGTCTTTCAATGAAGCTTTGTTTAAGTCTCTAAAGTCTATACAAAGCCTGATCTCTCCAATTTTCTTCCTAACTGACACCAAATTAGACACCCACTCAAAATATCTAATAGGGACAATAATACCAGCTTCATACATTTTCTTGACTTCCTTCTTAACCAAAGGCAACTGAACAGGGTTAATTCTACGCAGCTTCTGTTTGAATGGTTTTTGGTTTTCGTTGAGAGGGATTTTGTGCTGTATTATTTCAGTGTTATAGGATTTAAGATCTTCGTAACTCCACACAAAAACATCAGAAAATTCCTTGAACAGCTCTATGTATTTGAGTTTTATGTGAGCTAGTAAGGTCTTAGACAGTTTAATCATCAATAGTTTAAGTTTACTGCCTATATTTCACTCTTCCACTTTAGTCTCTACAGGTTCCAGTTTTGGCTTCTTGGCCACATCGTTAAAATCGAACAACTCTTATAAAGGGGCTAGACCCTTAGGCAAACTCTGTTCTTTGGACTGCAAGGTTTCTAATTCCTCTGCTTCTAACTCTGCAGTCAATTCTATTTTTTTTTCAAGTTTTCCAGACAGAAAATTTATATTGGCAACCTCAGGAGATGGTTCTTCTTCACCAAGAAAATTTTCGTCAATGTTGCAGTCTGTATCATAATCTGAATCCAAACTATGAAGTTCAAATTCATTTTTGAATTGCATGAAATATTCTATTTGTTTGTCTCCGTCAAACACCTGCCAATATTTTTCGTTATCAGGAACGGCTGGTCTGAATTTAATCTGAGTTGTACAGTCTTTAGTTTCATATGGCGTTAAGCATGTTCTAGCTGCAAAGGCTAAGATGTGGGCTGCAATATTTCTTTTTCTGGGGAAAAAAATTACCTGGTACTCCTCAAAAGTTTTTAAAAGATCCACGACGTTATTTCGATAGGCCCTAAGTCTTTGGTGATTTGCGTTGTATTCCCCATTGACTTGCCTAATGATTACCTCAGAATCCCCATATGATTTAATTATTTTGGCTCTTAACTTTTTCACCAAATGCAAGACTAAAAGAAGGGATTCATATTCTGTTATGTTATTTGAACACTGGAAGTTTAATCTACGGGAAATGCTTTCTGTGTGGTTTTTTTCAGTGTTGCAAATCTAGACTCCTGCACCAGCATTAGTTCTAGTGCATGACCCGTCGAAGTTCATACTCCACAGAGGACTAGTTTCGGTTTGATCTTGGGTACTGTCCTCTACAACTAAAGAGCTTTCGGGTTGTTGTGGAATATCAACACTTAGTCATACTTGTTTCAACACCTCAGGTTTTTCGGTATGTCGAGGGTTGTTTTATTAACTGTCAAGGTTTAAAAGCAAAGGACGCATGACTTGAAGCTCAAGACCTGTGTTTGGATTGATGTGGTTTAAAGGTTCAACAAACAGTTTAAGACAGTTCTGTGTTTTTTACCTCCTCCTCTCTGTCGACCATTAATTTTGTTAAAGTGACTTTTTCAGTGAATGTTTCGTCGTTAAACAGAATAAAAGAATCAAGGCCTGTATTTATAGAATACAGAGGAGAGTTTTGCAGTTTGTCTTGAATAGTTAGCATGTACTGCATATGGGACTCCCTGTAAAGTCTTCTTGTCTGATTGAAAACAACGATAGTCGCATAGGTCACGTCCATCTGCATATTTCCTTGTAACTTATCCCCCCAAGATATTATAATAACATTCCATACTTTGGGGGAACATCAGCCACAACAATTTCCATTACTAAACATTTCGCTGGAATCCGAGCTAAGTTGACGCAGAGGTATTTTATTAATCCTAAACATTTTACCCTGCTTGAGTCAAAGGAGTAAAGGTATTTATAGGGTTTGGTGATTTCTAGACCCAGGCTCTCCATCACAGCTTTAGGCATTAAATTATGAGAAGCCCCGGAATCATGCATAGTATTGCACAAAATCTTGTCATGAACATTTAAACTTACATAAAAGGGAGGAACAAGTTCCTCTTGATACTTACCTTCAATATTTGGACCAAAAATAAGCTCTGGTTGGTCATCATTAAGATTGACTGTGTCATTATTCTCTTCAATGTTTAAAGCCTTCAAAATTTGGGTCCTATATACATTGTGGGTAGCTAACTCAGTCAAGGGGACAGAGATTTTAATTTTGGAAATTTCCTACTCCAAGCTGAAAAGAATTTGATTATTCGAAGTACTTGTCTCAGCCTTATTAGCTGTCACTCTATCAGCGACATCTGCTTGCTGATTTGTTCTATTTACATTTGACAAAATGGTTTTAACAGGAGTACTAGCTGAACTGTTAGTACTGCTAAGGTCTGCACTTTGTTTTGTAGTGTTTTGAGTGCTTTTCTCTTTACCTTTATCAGAATTCACAGCTACTATTTTGTCCTTCTGTTTTAGAACTTTAGCCTTGGTTGCAGTGCTGTTTTGTGAAGATTTGTCAGAGGTTTTAGTGTTGGGATTTTTTTGAATGGTTTTACTTCTAAGGTTATATTCTCTTTGAGACTCTATGATGACATTTTCCACGTCTTGTTAATAACTTTCATCATCATCTCTTTTGTCATCATAAGGTGTGTATAGACCTTGTTTTCTATCATAATGAACCTCAAAGTCATCATTATCTACTCCCAAAATATTGATATCATCTTCCTCTATTATTTCATCTGTTTCCTCAACCTCACTTACATAGTTTTGATGAAAGGGAGGAGTGATCTATTGATCATCTTCCCTAGGTCTGTTTGGAGGTTGGTTCCTTCTAAAATTCTAATTCTGGTTTTGGTTTCTATTTTGAGGAGTAGTTTGGTTTTGATTTGTTTGTGCTCTCTCAAAGATGCTCATTCTCTTCATCATCTCCTCCATCATTCTTTCCACCTTTGAGCTGGAAGTGGAAGGGGTAGATTCGTCTCTGAATGATACTCTCTTCTCATTTTTCATTCTTGCTCTCTTCTCCATTAAGTTCACTTCCATAGCAAGAGCTCCTTTTTGCATCTCTTCAAGAGTTGCAGGATCTCTCTCTCTCAGATGATAGGCCATCTCAGGGTCGAACCCTTCAAGAAAATGTTTTAGAGCTGACCCTTGTGGAGGTTTTAGATCTGGGGAAATTGCATTATACACACTGTTAAATCTAGTGTAGTAAGCTTGCACACTTTCCCCAGTGTTTCTATGGAGGTTCTTGTAATCAGAAAGAACTTGGAGAGGATTCTTCTTCACTTCCCATTTGTTTAAGAATGTCTGATGGAAGGCTTGGAGATCATTTATACTATGGGGGGTTAAGCCTTTAAACCATTTTCTTACTTCTCCCCCCAAACTCTGAGTAAATAATCTAATCTTGACAGAATCATCATCAATTTCATTTCTGTCAAAGTAATCATTCATCTTATCCACATGTTTTTATGCGGTTGTAGCATTACTGGCATCATATAATGGAATTTTGGACTGATAGTCCTATGGAAGATTGACTAATGGTATAGGAAGGACTAAGGGAGCATACCATGCTGCCATGATATGTGGTGGAGGTGGATTTACAAGAGGTGGATTGACAAGAGGGAAAGTGAGCTGAAGTGGAGTGGTTTGGACAGTGGATGTTTGGTGAATAGATGTGGATGGAACAGTAGTAGATTGTTGAGTTGATCTTGGATGAGAGACACCTAAGTTGTGAAGGAAGTGTAAATCAGGTGGTGTCGTTTCTCTATCACCAAGATGTTCACTTATTTCAGGAGATGAAAGTGAAGACTCAGAATCTAGCCGATCTAAATCACCAAGAGACCTAGTTCTAAATGGATTTATTAGATCTGCTTGTGATTGTTGTAGAGCTGCAAGATTTTCAGGAACTGAAATAGCTCTCAAGGGTGATTTGAAAACAGTTGAAAAATTTATCTTAGGAGACTTCCTAAGGATAGCTTCTGGGTTATCAACTATCTCAGGTGGGTCAGGGTCAGGATAGGCTCTAGTACGAATCTTTCTAGGAGCCACTATGCTGTGTTTTTCAGACCCAAATAAACAAGAAAAGTTCAACCAAATATGACAATCTTTGAGAGGTTAACTAATATGTTTTACACAATTTAAATCCTACAGTCCTCTAACTGAGTTTGAATGATGTTATGATGGTAAGGGTTCTTCGTTGTGGAGTCTTAAGGTCTGTTAAGGATTGTGGAGTCGCCAAGTGGAATTTTTTAGCTCTTTTGGAGGTAAAAGGTTTTATGGTCCGCCACCATGTTTATTGAATTCCAATCTGAAATATTTTGGGTTTTCTGAGTTATTTTTCAGTCCTAATGGTTGTTAAGAGTGTCCTAAATATGTTTCACAACTTAGCTATGGTTATGAGACAAAAACAATCTACTCTTATGGCCAAGCTAGCTAATCTTTCAAGGTTTAGATAAAATCTTATGGGAATCCTAGGGTTTGCCTAGTTTGACACTAATTCAAACAAGTTTTCATCGTGATTACCATAAATTTGGTAGTGCTTGAAGATGCTGCTTTTTACTCACAAGGTTTTATCAATTTTTTAAGGGAACCTAATGATGAAAATTCGACTGTCCCCAGTGGAGTCGCCAGAAATGTTAGCTCCATGTAATCAGCAAGATTGGCGAAGTCCGACAGCAGGGAGAAACATCATTTCAACCACTTTTGGATTCTAGGATCTAGCCCTCCTGAATCTAGAGAGGGATCTCTCCAATAAGTGTAAATATGGATTTATCTTTAAGGTTTTGGGTAATGATATTAGGCTAGTTATGAAGGCCGAGGGTTTTGTTTTGTTTTGGATGGTTGAGCATGATTATTTCTTGAGTGGAAAGTTATAAATGCAAATATTTTCAAAGGTGAGAAGTTGCAAGCAAATAGAACAAGATTTGGCCAAAAAGATGGATAATTGCAGGTTTTAGTCCATTGGGCTATGGAGTCATAATAAGGTTTTAATTGAAACAATCAGGTTCAAGAGTGGTCTATGGGGCAAGTCATCTATGTCCAAGGATATCTTTAAAGTTGATTTATGGAATGAAGTGAAACAATAAGAAGGGGAATTTAAACAAATGAAGAACAAAGAGCAGCCCAGGATCTGGTAAGTACTTTGAAACTAGCCAGCCTTTGAAAAACACTTAATAAAAACATAAAAGCAATCCAGGATCTGGTAAGTACTTCGAAACTAGCCAGCCTTTGATACACTTTCAATATAAAACATTTAAACACAAAGGGAAAACAAATGATAACAGAGAATGGCCTAAGATCTGGTAAGTACTTTGAAACTAGCCAGGTTTTAACACATTTCGAGGGAAAATTTCGGATAGTATTTAGGGATAAAACTAGGACCAGGGCTCACCATTCTTCCTTAGTTCATCTCTACTTATCATAAACTAAAAATGACATTTAAGAATAACATTTAGCTAAGACAGTAGGACGAAGGAATGCCAACATTCCTAACTGTTTGAACTGAATTAAATCATTCCTAAATAACACAATTTGGAAGAAAACATTTAGATAAATCTTATCAATCAGAGAAGGGTACTGATATACAGTAAATACTAACTCTATGCTTGCTATTATTTATCAGAGAAGATGAACAAAGTGAAAAAATAAATAAAATAACAATTTACAATAAGAAATAACATCACCGTTGACATAGACCAGGATCCCATAAATCAACTTGTATTGATGCTCCAAACCAGTTACAGCTTTAAGTCCAATATTTCAGTTTATCAATCATCTACACTTCCAAGAATAACTTATCTAATCACAAGCAGAGCTTCAAGAGCCCGTGAACACTATTTACAAGTAGGAGTTTCAAGCTCAAGTATATTTCAAAGTTCTGCGACCAACATTTTCTCATCTTATACAGAAGTATTTATAGAAGGAATGAGGAGGTGGGAGAGGATAAAAGATCTCCCAAGGAAATTAATACAGACTTAAGGCTTCTCGGCCTTTGAGGGGCTCGATAAAGAAGCTTACATATGTGTCCTCTATATTAATTGTTTTACATTTAAGATTTAAGCTCGGTGGAGCTTTTGTTGACTTTTAAGGCTCTGTTTCATGTAGTAATAACTCTGCTGATATTTTTACATTAATTTCTCTTGGTAGAATTAATTCTTGGGCTGCGCCGAGGCTAATATCTTTTCTCTGATCAATAACTTCAGCCTCTGTTTTGAATGCTTGTGGCTACAGGTGGCATTGGTACCTGAGAGGAATCAATTGGCCTCTGTTATGGCGGTGGAGGCCTTTCCTGTCTAATAGATCTTTTGATTTTTCTTTAATCACGTTTTAATTTGAAGGATTAGGCTTTTGATAATCAATATTAGCCGTAATCCCCAAATTATATTCAATCCTCTGTTCTGCTGTGTTTAATCTTCAACACTGATACTTTTTTTATTATTTAATGCATTGATGTGTTTCTTGTTGATGTGCAGGGCTGCACGGGGCTCGTATGACATCAATGCCCATGAAGCATTGATGAAACGTGGCGTAGAACCCTTTGGAATGATCTTCTCTTTAAACAAACAAATCTCAGAGGATCGTCACCCTCGGCTTTATCTTTTCTCTTTAAAATATTTTGAAATTCATTTGATCCTGCACCAAAAAAAAAATTGTTATGAAATCCTGCATTTATTGGATAAACTACTTAGAAGGCTGTGGGGAGAAGCATGGCCATTAGATGGCATCATCCAACGGTATAGATCTATTTACGGAGTTTAGAAGGAGAGCTACAGATGAAAATGGGGAAGAGGATTAAGTTAGGACCGTAGATCGTACAGAGATCAACGGTCGGAAGCGACCTGGGAAGTATAATGGAAGAAAGGCCACTTGACAAAGAAATGGAGAAAAAGTGAAGGATAAGGTTTAAAACCTTTGTTTGGAGGAAAAATACGTTGAGGAAATTTGGGGTTTCCAGGATGATCGTGGGTTGTCAGATTAGATCTGCCCAACGAGATCAACGGCTAAGGAGGTGCGCAATAAAATTCCAATGGAAAGAGGGAAAGTGGTTTTGGGTTGTAAAATAGTGGTTTTCACATGGCAAAAGGGCGGGTAGGCAGTTTTTCCTTTTGGAACGCGATATGCGTCCCCGCACGACATGTGGCCTAAGAAAACCACCTATATCACGTGATTTCTGAAAATTATCTTCCGTGCTTAGAGTTACGCGACTTGTGATGTGGGCCGTCGGATCTGGGGTCTCAGACCCGACGGTGGAGAATGAGCGCGATATGAGATAGATGCGCAGGAGGAAGCAAGGGGAGCGATTTTATTATGGGCCGTCAGTTCTAAGATTTGAACGGCGGAGATTTGTTATGGAGGGAGGCAGGACCCACAGGGGTTGGGCTTGGCGGGGTTAATATGAGCCGTTAGATAGAACATATGGACGGCCAGGATTAACTATGGGGCTAACATGAAATAATACAATGGCAGAAGATGGGTTGATGAGGGTCATTGATCTACAGAGATCAACGATCGGGATTGGTCATAAAAACATTAGAATGCAGGGTGCATGAAATATAGCCAAAGTCGGGAAAGGCATCCTGGACCGTCTGATCTGGACACGTGGACGGTCTAGATGCAATCGGAGGCAAAGGCATCGGTAGGGCAAAGAAATGGGAGTGCGACGGAGTGATTGAGCGCTGACCATCGATCTGCAGATCAGATCGATGGTGAAGAGTGAATCGGAGGGGTTCAAAACAAAGGAAAAGTTTTGCGATCGAAACGAATGAGGGCCGTCGGATCAAAGGGAGGCAGAAAGGAGATTGACGGCCAACGATTGATCAGGGAATGATCAATCGGGGAGGAGAAATAACATACGCGAAATGCGCTTTTGAATATTTTTGATGCGATGATGTGCGGATCGTTTGATCAGCTTTAGATCAACGGTCGATATCATTTCAAAACTTGCACTAACGGAAACCCTTTAAAACATATGAAAACCAAAATTTTAATAAAAACAAATGGTTTTATGGTTTGGGGCGGGTATATATATATATATATATGAAGTGGATAGGCACCCATCTGCGGGGCCTTTGATTATATCGAATGCGAAGGCCTAGGGATTTATGAATAAGGGCCAATCGCATCGGAAATTTTGGTGCGGTCTTTCAATCTAACCATTTCGGATTTTGCGATGCGATTGGCGCTTGGGACTTTAACTCTTGGTCTCGGGCTTTTCAATCTACCCATTTTTCATTAAAAACATAACTCCAACGGGTTTTTAGACCAACTTAGAAAAAAGTGGGTTTTATGACTTTACAAAGAAAAATATACATCGGATATGGATTATACAATGTTTTTAGCACCCGATTGCGGGCACAAGGGTTATATGAGGCGATATAGGATCGGGGCTTATAATAAAGGGCTAATCGCAATCGGAGGTCTTAACTTAACGAAATACTTGTGTGCTCTGATATTTCCGATGCGATAAGCGCTTAAATGGCTTAGTGCCTGGTTATAGCACCAGGGCATATAATGGGGAAGTGGTTAGGACTTAGCCCAAGGGGGCTTAAGTCTGTAATACAAAAAAGGTGTTTTTAATGAAATTTTTTCAAGTTTTCAATGGATTTGGGGGTTTCGGCAGAGTTTAAAAAGGAGTTTTAAACTCTGTAAGGTGGATTTTATGAAGGGAAAAATGGAAAAAAAAATGGAAAATAGAGGAATTTCATGAGGAAGAAAAGGGTAAAAATGAAGGTTAGTTTTGAGGTGGAAGGAAGGGAAAAATGGATTTCGCAGTAGTCCTTTCTCTATGAAATCAGCAGAATCTCAGAGTTTTAAAAATGGAAACAGCAGTGGATATTTGGATAGAGGGCATGATGTCTTCATGAGTCTTCAAGAGATAACACTTTTTTGCAATAAAATTTGTTCCTTGAAGGCTCCAAAAATGTTTTAGCCACCATTTGGTATAATAAATTTTATTGGTGGCTAACAAGAACACCCTCGTTTATGCATCACACATGCTTTGATAATAATTTTATTGATTCTCTAAGGTGATTTAGAATATAAAAAATGAAGAAAAAGATTCAAGAGCAGTAAAAGGAAGTCAATTGAGAAAACAAATCCAACACTTGATTTGATAGAAACTATGGAATCAATGAATATGTCTTATTCCATGGTGTGGGCTATCGAGAATATCTGTATTGATCTTCTATAGAAGAGTTTAAATTTACATTTAGAGTACCCTAGATTAACCATGAAATTTCCAACATTCATGGCATACTTGCCATCTCATTTGTAGAAAAAAATATAACAAAGTATCCAACTTTTCTTATCAAATCTAAATTCTTCATCACTTCAAGAGCAGTAAAAGGCAGTCAATTGAGAAAACAACTCCAACACTTATAGAGATTTGGTGGAAACTGTGGAATCAATTAATATTTCTTGTTCCATGATGTGGGATATCGAGAATATCTTTATTGATCTTCTATAGAAGAGTTTAAATTTCCATTTAGAGTACCCTATATTAATCATGAAATTTCCAATATTCATGGCATATTTTCCATCACATTTGCAGAAAAAAATATAACAAAGTATCCAACTTTTATTATCAAATATAAATTCTCTTATATGAAACAACTACCTTGTGCCTTATAATTTAAATTTGTGAATGGAGGAGGAGTCTCAAGGTGTAAGCTAGAATAAGAAAAGGGGAAGTCAGGATTGAGAAATATATGACGAATCTTGTTTGATACTTGAGATCCATGTTGGAACACCCTCGTTTATGCATCACATATGCTTTTATAATAAGTTACATGATTCTATAAGGTGATTTAGAATAGAAAAAATGAAGAAAACTATAACCTCCCTATTTGAGATAATAGTATTGATGAGAGATACATGTTCTAGAAAAGTACTATGTTGGTGCAGTTTCTTGATAGCTAGAATTATCTTTATGATTGGGTTAAGCTTATCATAATATCTGTAATAAATGCACATACGTTGTCAAATTATCTTTGGGTTTGAAATATTTATTATGTGATAGAAACAAATTTCCCCATAGATAAGTACATTGTTAAGTACACTAGTCTAAATTTTTGAACCATGAACCAAATCCACTACAGTGAGATTCACCTATGATCCTAAGTCGAATATAACATCATTTTTTTCTTCTTGACTTGTATGTTTATATGAAAGCACTTAATCGTGTTCTTCTCTTCTTGTTGCTAAAGGCTACTCAAATTCACCCACTTCTACATTGATGTGAAAAAAATAACATCATCCATGTCTAAGCTTATTTCCACCTAATTAGTTGAATATGTGGCTATGCAACTTTTCATTTTCACATTCTTTTAATATTTCTTTACAATTATATTTTCCAACACCTCTTTTGTGTGGACATCAATGTTGAATTGGTTTCTAGGATATTTCGCCAACACCTCTTTTTTGTGGACATCATTGTTGCATTGGTTTCTAGGATATTTTCAGTAGTGTGATGTGCTTGTAGCCTTCTTGTCACTTTCCCCTTTCCACTTCTTATTTCAATCCTTTGAAGATCCTTAATGTATTTTTTTATTTGAACTATTTACTCTCTTTCTTTCTAGTATGTGTTTTCTAGGGATTGTGCCTGTACACAAGCCTCATCCATAGCTATAAGTTTTAAGTAGGATAATTGAGTTCTTGGGAAAGATAACCAACATTATTTCCATCTTCTTTGATTTAATGTTTTTTAAATGTATTAATATATATATTTAATTCACATATTAAATTTTTTATAATTAATAATAATAATAATTTAAAATAAAATTATAATTTTTTATTTTTATTTTTTCATATAAATAAAATTATAAAATATTTTGATATATATTATAATTTACTGACTATTTAATTTATATAATTTAAAAAACTATAAAAATATATTAATTTTATACTTAATAAAAAAAACAATATTATTTTAAATAAATAAATCTATTTAAAACATAATGCTACCAAAAAAATACCACTTAACCAATCACGAACATTTTAATTTTAAATTTAAAACATAATGCTACCAAAAAAGAATACCACTTAACCAATTACGAACATCTTAATTTTAAATAATGACTTTGATGAAAGAATAATACTACGAATGAAAAACGAGCCTTGATGAGTGACAAATTCCCAAAATAGGGAAATAAATGGCAATGTTTAGGTGTCTTTAAGCCAACGCTTTGGCACATAACGATGATGGACCAAAGCCTGGAAATATTGGAAGTTAGTTGTTGTAAATAAGTTAGTTACACTTATACTGGAGCTACTTGTCAGTTAGAACAACATATCGGTAACTTATTCAGGAAAATCAACTTGGAGAAGCAATGATGAGAGTATATATATATATATATATATATATATATATATATATATATATATATATATATATATATATATATATATATATATATAATGGTGGTAGTGCATAAAACAGATCACATTGGAAGCTGGTGCATTCTATTCTAAATCTAAAATAAGGACAATTTTTCTAATTGATTACCATAAATAAACCAAAAAATATTATTGTAAATCAGAAAAATATTATTATTAATATTATTAAAAAAATTATTATTATTATTATTATCAACCTAATTTATTCTGTTTTAAGAAAAAACGACAGTCAAACTATCACAGTTTTCAGCGGGGCCACTCAATTTATCCACAGTGACTTGATTTTCCTTTAGTTCAATCTTGAATATTATGAACCCATATATATTTTCTTCAACTCCAAGAATTTGTCACAGTTCTCAGCTGGGCCACCCTATTTATCTACAGTGACCTTATTTTTTTTCTTGTATATTCTTCTTCAGCTCTAAGAATTTAGATTTGCATTCGAGGCTGACAGTCGTCTCAAAGCATGTATTAGCCTGCAAGTATTTTAGATTTGTCAAAATTAAGAGAGAAATACTTTAAAAAAGATATATACAAAAATGTGTATTTTCACGGCATTTTCTACTTAAATGAAGCATGATTATAAAAAGATGGCAAATTTGTTTTGGGGAAAACTTGAAATTTAAATAAATTTAAAGAGGTAGGGCGCATAGTTTGATGGTTATTTGGAGTTACTACTCATGCAAGGAGAACTATGTTTAGGACAACATATCTGCTAGTTAGAGAAGCTCACGCTTCAGTTTAGTTTCGACTTTTACATGTAGTGGATGAACTGGAACAAACTCATGCGTGATCAGAAAACACCGCAAACTAGAGTAAAAATATTGGATTTTAAACTTTTTAAAGGAAATTTCAAACAAAAATGACCATAATATTAACCAATTGAGATAAAAAGAGGTTGATTCCCAAAATTTAAAAATATTGGATTTAAAAGGTCCACAAACGATAGTAAAAAAAATTGGATTTCAAGTCGATAAAAATAAGTTAATTCCCAAAATTTAAAGGACCAGTTGGGATAAAAAAGAGGTTGATTCGAGGTTAATTCTCAAACATTAAAGGAAATGAGAAAGTATATCTTGTACATGACTGTAACCAGACTTATCTGTGTAGAGACTGCAAGGAAATTGACCTGCATTATAGATGGTGAAATCTGGAGTGCATTATAGATTGTTTCCAATTTTTACGCTGTTGGTGAGATGCACCTAAAATCCATTAATCTAAATCTCACTGTTGTTAGTTGAAACAATGTTATGTTATTTTCAAACAAATATCAACTAGGGCAATACAAAATAGAATGGTGCATCACAAAACAATCGCATAGGCATTAAAAAGCAAGAAAGAAAATGAACGAGACTACTGAGGGTAGAGAATATTGAGGCAATGAAAGGCATTGAAGCAACCCTGCCTTCATTGTCTTAATTGTCGCGCAACGCTAGCTGGGGAAGCTACCTTCACCTCCGTTGCTTATGCTACTTCCCTAATCATCATGAGAACAACCAAGATGTATATTTTCTCAGGCTAGTCAATTCTTTTTTTCTATTCCCAAGAAACTTTATATTGTTATAGAGACTGAAATGTTCAAATTCTAAGTACAGGCCTAGGCGGACAGATTTGAATATTAAAAAACATTAAAAAAACTCTAATTACAGGCCTGGGCAGACAGATTTGAATATTTGAATATTAAAAAACTCTCAGTACAGGCTTGGGCCGACAGGTTTGAATATGATTTGAATATCAGAAAGATAAGATTTGAATATCAGAAAGATAAGAAAGATAGTGGACATATTTGAATATAAGAAAGCAGATTTGAATATTAGAAAGATAAGAAAGATAAGAAATATGAACTTACAATCTTCTTTTATGATATTTTTAACCTCAATAAAAAATACTTACAGAGGGAAAGCCATAATTTTAACACAAAAGAGGTTGTATCATATTTTATAATAAGGTGGAAGACATTAGTAAGGTTTAGTACGTTAGCTAGTTAGTTAGCCCGAAGAAGATATTGGATCTAATGGTCTCAAACATTTCAATCATCTAACATTCATCTAACATTTCATCT
The DNA here is from genome assembly GCA_034641835.2 of Pinus albicaulis. NCBI lineage: Eukaryota > Viridiplantae > Streptophyta > Pinopsida > Pinales > Pinaceae > Pinus > Pinus albicaulis. The sequence goes on along the minus strand of CM076581.1, from coordinate 1,638,425,297 downwards.
AATGGTGCAAACAAAGACATGATAGCAACTAGGAAAGTTTTTTTCAAATAAAAACGCCTTACGGCATAATTATTATATAGAATTTACATTTGATTTTGTATTATTTTTTTAGTATATATAAATTTATTTATTTATTAATGATAGAGGAAATTTTGATTTGATTGGTTTTGTATTAGATATATAAAATTTAATTATTTTTTTTCTAATAATTAGAAAAAAATTATAATTACATCGAAGGTGTTTATTTTTGAATCATTTCACTGTTCACCATAATGGACTTTTTTTATTTTCTGTTGTTGATTCAAGTAAACAAGTGTCACATTATCCAATGTTGGATCTGTATAAAAATGAAGATAGTGAGCCAAGAAATGTCCTGATATTTCTCACCAAAAGAAGAAACTTTACAATTATTCTCTCTGCTATTTTCACAATTCTGCACATACCATAAAAAAATCATGTCATGTTGCAAACTTAGAAGTCGAGGAAAACAACGCCAAGCTCAGCCTCAACACCGTCCTCATCTCATACTACTCAGAATTCGACCTCCAGCCCCTTGTCCACAGGACCAAGCACCGCTTCGCCACCGAAAAGTGCAGCCGGCATGACTTCTACGTTAAATAGTATCATGGCCATCTTTGGAGTAGCATTGCTTGCAGGAGCCACCATCCTTTTAACTAGCTAGATGCCTCATGCATTCTCTCCAATTTTGTTTTTTTTTTTTCTTGTTTTGGTTAGTTGGGATCTGAAACAGGCATTCACTCCTCTTATAGGTGCAAATATACAGTGTGTTCTTGGATCTGAGTCTTGTTTATTTCAGATTAGATTATCCTTTGTTCGCTTCACATTTCTTTTATGGTTATTTAATTCCACTGTCATGTCGATAGAGTGGACTAGTGCCACCGTATTCATGGACATATTTCATTAATAATGTTTCATGCAGAATAAGTATGGTTTATTTTCCTCTTATTGGGGAGATCATGAATAAGATTTATTATTGTCGTGTTGTTGGAAATGCATTGATTGTCTGGTGATAATATTGCCACGAAAATACGAGTATGATGTATTCTTGTAATGATAGAAAATTTTGAATAATACATGGACATGGCTCTTACCCACATTTATGGCCATGGTTGAGGAGGATCTAATTCCCTCTGCAACTAAATATGCTCATAGAGCATACCAATAAAATTTTTCTCTTGTTAGATTATTGTCTTACTACGTTCATATATGACATGGTTTTAATCAATACTATATTTTATGTTTTTGAATCCATGTTTGGACCATCCTTGTATAAATTTTAAACCTTCTCATGGAAATGATAATTACTAGTGATAATCATGGGTATATCTCTGTTTTATATTGTGTGGGTTTCAAATATTTGTTTAAACCATAATATTTTCTTATTTTTCTATGAAAAAATATGAGTTTTACAATAAGATGTTTGTCAATAAAATTTTTTATTCAATTCTAAAACCACCTTTCAAAATATTTCATTATAAATTACTTTTTTCCCAATATCTTCGTCTTGTTTAGAACTTAAAAGTGTAATATCACGTTATTAAATCACATTTGAAATCTGAGAATGCATTATTGATCAAGGTGTCGAGTCTTTGGAAGCATAGATCACAAGACTTCGTCAATCTATGTAGCCATAAAGAAAACCCAATCCACATTAAGTGTGTCGTCATGTTTCTTCACATTTTAAATTATAAAAATTCCTTCCGACTCCAGAGGTTTCTTCCCATAAATTCCTCTAGAGGTTTCCAGCCATAAATATGAATTGTAGTTTTGACAAATCTTAAGAACCAGTTACTAAGATAATAATTGGGGTAGTGCATGATAATATTAAGAACCAGTCACTAAGTTAATAATTGGGGTAGTGCATGATAATATTAACATACATACACATATCAATATTAATAGTTATAGCTCTGATTGGCAGAGGCTCCACCATTGACTGGCGGGCTCCTCCGCTCAGACTTAGTTAGTTGGATGTAGTTAATGAAAATAGACATTAAATGTAACCTCCCAGCTCAAGATTTCAAACTCCAACTGAAAATTTTTAAATTGAAATGAAAAATTCCCTCCCTATGAAAGAATTAAAGGAAGACCTGGAGTGTCGCAGATTTTCAGTGATACCATATCCAGTTCCATATACATGTCAACTAACTGAAAATTATGGATGAAGGCAAGTTAAAGCAAATTTCAGAATGTTCGTGCTTCTGCAATGTCAGAAAGATAGAGAATGTAGACGCAGTGGTGGAATATGAAGAAAATTAATGTGACACGACTCACGACCAGTGATCAAATTTGAAGTGCAGGTCTAAATTTCAATTAGAAGGGCATATATTTATGTCGCCCTTCCATAATGAAAAGCTTAAAAAAAAAGCATTTCAATGGACCACAATATATTATTTTTACATTTCATTTTCAAAAACAAAAAACCATCAATCTTTATGTTAATAAAATACCGTTACATATACAACAATGAAGGAAGCTCCATCTTGCATTGCTTAAATCTCTCATTGGCAATACCAACATAAGTCTTGAAGACACTATTATAAGAATTTGGATGGATACCACCGGGATATAGGAGATTCTGATGTGTCAGATTGTGTAATGCAATTTTGACTTTGTTTAACAAGGAGCAATAGCTTGGAGGTCTAGATTTTTCTTATAGATTTTTTATTATTATTTGAAACGTTGTTTACAGATATGAATACAACAATGAAATTATGAACATGGTGGACAATTAGTCAAGCTTATGATGCCAAACCATGATTCTATAAGTTTTCCATTTAACATTTTTAAGTGTTAAAGACAAAAAGTCAAAATCACTGAGAACTTAGTATGTCATTATAAATCATCATTCCTTGTTCACTTTTGTTAATAGGGTTATGTCACATGATGATCTCTCTTCTCTGGCATTTACTTGTATTTAAGATCACCATTCTAATAATAAGGAGTCATTTTCCCCAAAAATAACCCTAGCCGAACATTGACAATGCATCAAGGATATATTTCTATGCTCCATCAGTACATATGTTCTACTTCTAAATCATGTCTTGGGAGTGGTCGTTTTGCTGGAAATTATTAACCAGTTGGTTTCATACCAAAGTCTTTTTCTCATCTTCAGCATCCAAGACATGAACTTTTGAAAGATAATGGTTTAAAACAACATAAATACTTTAAAGTTTACAATAATTGCCTCACACACTTTGAATATGAATTTGAAGTTAAGTGCATGATGCTGCATAGGATCAAGTGTCATTTTGAAAGGTAACACAAGAACTCTGTTGATATCGATTTGGGAAATTTTTAGATTTCGACCTTCACCATTCATAATAGATGTCAAATTCCAGATTTTCCTTGTGGTTGAATGGAATGTACCATATGTTTTTACTTTGGGAAGAAAGCTTCTCCTCATATTTGATTTCCCAAATAGAAAATTGGAGAAGAGTCTCCATAATTGAGGTCCAAAGCAAGAAAAACAATGTCATATTGACTATATATCTTATTAAACGTGGTAGAGAGATTGTACAATTGAATACCCATAAAGTAGGCCTCACACTTGGCTTTCATACCTATAAGCATATTTTGTAGAAATGTGAAATATGGCATGTCAGAAGAAATGGAACCCAGGTTTGCTGAACCTGATTAGGGGGCATCCCAAAACCTTGGTTATTGTTGGTGTAACCTGGAGTGGAGAAGGAGGTCACATGTTTTTGTTGATTCATGGCATATGTTGCTGATTCACTTTCAAAATATATTGCACCCCAACATTGGTGGGGATACAAGGAGACTGCAAAAGTGGAGGCAAATTTGGAGAATCAATATCAAAATAACTTGAGCTTATCGAAAGCCCTAATGGGTCGTTTTAGCTCTAAAATGTTTTTGAAATATAATCACATCCCATAATATTTTGTCACTCGTATGAATTTAAAATAGGAACCAAAATAAACATATAGAAATCACTACATCTTAATGAAACTGAAATAAGAAAAAAATATGACAAAACATAAATACTTATATTAAAAGTATATGAAAGGTCTTATTTATAAAATTAAAAATAAATTCTAGCTTATATAAGACGTATCAATGGAGTTCTAGCTTATAATTTTTAGATTTGATCAAATCATTATTCTATTGTCTATTAAAACTCTTTTGGAATGCTAAGACTTCCAATAATTGCACATCTCAAATAATTGGAACAACAGTCCCTTGACTTGGCCGCAAAATTGATTCAAGGTAGCTTTTTCTTCCAGTTATAAACCTTTGACATTTGTGGTCCTCTAGCTTAACATATCTTGTGTGATATTCTGCAATTATTAAATTCAATATGTTAATAAAAAAACATAATAAAATTTGAAAGATATTATAAACAAAAATTAAAAGTCAAATGGTATAAAACTAAAAAAATTCACTTACACTGATGGTAATAAACATTGAAACTTGCTAGTTCTTTCAATCTATTCTCATAATGGAAGAGGTTTTCGAGTTTTCATCTCCTTCCATTCATCATAAATAGCATTCCAATCTACCTCATTTAGAGCATGAGGTGCATTAAGAGAGAGAAACATTAACATATCCAATGTTTTTAAAGAAAGTTTTGATCTATCATCATTTTTAATTCGATTTAATTTTGAAAAGCCTCTTTCACATACTGCTCTACTAGCCAGAATAAAAATAATTGTTTGCCATAGTTGCATTAAGCATGGAAATCTTTCAAACCATTTAATTTTACCTCCACATAGATCCCATACTCCAAACATATGTTTTTTGGGGTAAGATTTATAAATAGTACATACAAATTCATCCATTTCACCCATACATTTAATGTTGCCCACAACAAGCAAGCCTCCAACACTAAATTTTTCACATAAACATGTCATACATCTTCTTGTTTGAGATTCTCTATCATCCATATCCTCATAATAATTACGAATACTAAAAAACTTAGCTGCATTAAAAATAGGAAAATCTGTGAACCTTGCATTTAGAGAGTCAATCACGTTCATTACAAAAACAATTCCCAGCATAATGCAGGCATCTAGTGTCCCTGATCTTTGTGACTTCGGCAAACTCTCAAACCTCAATTCATGTACATGTACTATACCTGTGGAATCTGCAAACTCAAGATTTCCTTGTGTTTTACTTAAAAAATATGATGTGTGCATTGCACCTGCCCCAAATGTGCCTCTTAGAAATCACTTCTGAAGCAAGCTAATTGTGATATCCAAAGTCATTACAATAGATGTAATGTCAACATGATCCTCTTGAAACATTTGATTCAGCTTATTTCACTCAATAAGCACATCTACAAGTAAGTAGATGAAAAATTGAACTTGAAATATTGTAGCCATCTCATACATTTGTTTCTCCACTAACTCCCAGTCTCTTAACAAAGCAGGCATGAGCTTAACGAGTCTTTCCATGACTTTTCCTCTAGAAATCCATCTAATATGATGAATATGTAACACTTTTAGCTTTTTCATTTGAAATGACTCCATTAGCTCTTTCAATTCTCCATGTCTTTTAGTAGATTTCCCTAACCATCAATAGATCTTGTTTGCAAACTTATCAATAGCTTGCAACTCTTCAAAATATGATGAAGCATCATTTGCTGCTAATGCTTCTTGATGAAAGATACAATGGATATCTAATAAATGAGGGGCATGTCGATGAAGCTTAGTAGATAAACCTTCACGAATACCCCTCATAGATGATGCTCCATCAGATACAAATCCAACTAACTTTATCATGGATAGATTCATGTCTGCTAAAAGAGATGTCACGGAATCATACATAGATTGTGATGTTCCATCCTTAATTTGTAGCATGTGTATGAATTTTGTAGCACATGGACCTCTTCCTTAATTTGTCAAATATGTAATATAAACAATCAAATGTTGCACCATAGTCTGATCAGTGCTTTCATCAACTAAAAGTGAGTAATATGGGCTTTGTAAAATATCATATTTTAATTTTCTCCAATATACCTCCTTAGCAGCGTCTAAAAATTATTCTTCATATGTTGTATTTGTATACGCTGAGTGTTCATCTGTTAAAGGGATGTGAGGAGTGTTTTTATACCTGTTCAAGTCACAAATTGACTTATATACTTCCAAAGGTAAATCATGTATTGCAACAAAATACATGTTCTCAATAACTGATATAATTGTCTCTTTCTGAGCATCAACCATTAGCTCTACATGTTTTGTAATTGGAAGAGTACTCCATTTTCTTTCTCCCCTAAAAGTTGCAAAGAAAATTTATGAGCCTCTAATGTTGCATGGACGTTTAAAGCGCTAACTTGAAGAGTTGTGCTTCCATCTTTAGCAAATGGAGTTTCCCTTTTAAATTTTACACACCATGAACATTTTATCCTTTCAACACCATTACAATCTTTTACAGCAGAAGCCCATGGAAATCTCATCTTCCATTTGGACTTGAATGTTATTTTTCACTTCTTGGATGTCGGTTTCTCTTCAAAAAGTTTTGCACTATCTGATTCATGGTCCTCATCTATATGATCATATACTTCATTTTCAGAAATGTGCAGTTGATTAAAGCATTTATAGATACCAAATGAATCAGCAAGTGAACGTTGTTTCAGATCCTTTTTTGGGCGACCAAGAGGTGGAATTTTATACGTGTAAATCATAATCAATCAACAAAACAAGAAATATAAAAAAACAGATTAATATAAAAACACACAGATTCTTTGAAAACAAGACAGTAGACAATGAACTTCATATGAAAACTAATGAAATGAAAAGAAACAAATAGATCTCACACATAGAGGTTTGTTGATCATTTAAATTAAAACTAGCATTGATCTTCATGTCCTGAAAAGAGGAAAAAGGAAAAGCTAAGCTTGTTTTTCACACCTAAAAGTTATCCAATCTATTTTTGCATTTCATATATTGTTAGGACCAACTACAGTCTGTTAGGAATTAAAGACAATTAACCAAATCTAAAATAATCTGTCTATCCTGCATAAGAGCTTGATCATAATATTCCCTACCTTAAATTCATTACTGTATATATTATAGAGAAGATGCACATATACTTTGTTGAATATTACTTGTTTTTAATTGGAATTTTTACACAATGAGTTTTTTTTTTAATTGTACTTAATCCTGATCTGAGTTCAAATTTGTATATTGTTGTCATCAAATCCTTTTCAGTTTAACCATTGAAAGGGAGACATAAATACTTCAAGTATACTTTACTCCTTTTCATTTTGACTCACCGCTTCACATAAATGTTCAAGCACTTGATTTCTTCTTTTTATCAGTACATCAATTGAAGTTTCAAGGCTTCCCCATTTGGGTAAAACTAGTGTCCCTTATCCTTAGTCAATTATGTGTAAGCAAATCATAAAGATCAATTCCAAAGAAAACACACAAATTGAAATATTGTTGAATCAATTATGACTATATTGGTAAAGAACACACAGAAGAAAACATAATTGAAATATTGGTGGATCAATTATAACTATTGAAACATAATTGGATTAATAATAATGGGCTCACTTTGATGAAAAACAATCCAAAACTACAACATAAAAGGCACTAGAAAGCATGATCCATGGCAACAAGACCACTTGTCATGAAAATATGCATTTATATACAATAAAAGTGTGGATGATTGTGTTAGCCTTGTTAATATTCAAGAAAAGGGGATAGACTTGGGATGAATAATCCTAGATGCAACCTTCTCAGGAGAATTGATAGGATTGTGTGTTGAATGTATTTGCAATTATCATGTTACAAAAATTACGAGTTGTAAATAAGAAAAGGAGCCGGTTGCAAATGCACTCACACACCATGTAAACTTGGCCACCTACAAATAGTGATTTACTTGAAATGGAAATTTCCCATCTTCCTTCTCCAGCAAAGACGCAAATATATTGTATGAAGAACCTCTTTATGATATATATGACACAATGATAAGAAAGCATGATTTTGAGGGTTGGTTGATTTTGTATGTCTCAAAATGATTCCATCTTTGGCTAAAGGGTGTTTCTCTGCCTTTGGTCATGTTTTCTAGGAAAAATTTAACAAGAATGAAAGTAAGGATCATGGGCCCCAACTGTATGTCAGGCCAGAAGAATGATTCATACACATATAATGTTCAAAATATTGTGTTATAGATGGGAAAATGAAAAGTATCTATCAAGGATGTACCTTGTGGAAATACAATGGCTGTAGTTGGGTTAAACCATCTCATCATTCCAAATGTTGATTTGCCAAAAGGAAAAGAAGTCAAATTCAGTTTGGGAATATCAGAGCCAAAGCTACGCTCTCAAATTTCTGAAATTCTGAGAATTCCCTCTTAAAGAAATTATGGTGTAGCCTCTTCATATTCATTAATAATATCAAGGAAGCGGACTTGGAGAAAGTCCCATCAAGTATTGGGCATAGTTATAGCAGAGCCACAATAAAGAGGTCAATAGAGTGGATGAAACAATTTTACAGTCCATTAGTCTTCTTTATAACTTGGACAAAGACATAAATACATTCTACATGAGAATAAGAGAGTGGAATTCATAACATTTTCCCGGTTTGGTGAAGATTATCAATGGCAACATATCTATGCAGGAGTAGAAGAATATGTGAAGAACACCTCCACTTTGTTAAGGGATGGTTGATCTAAGTTGACATATGTAAATGGTGATTGATACAAAGTTAAATCATCTCTCGACTTGGCTTAATGAATGTTGAGCACTCGCACAAAAGGTTATAAAACTTGTAGAATGTTGAAAGTTTCTTCATTATAATCTTGTATCCAACTGAAAGATATTTCTATAAGCCTAGCATATTTAATTGGTGGAATATGAATATACAAGCTTGAATCAAATTGACGGACCGGAGGTTTATGAATCTAAGGAATTTTAGATTTAAGATCAATAATAACACCATCTGTTGTTGAGATGCATGGAAGATCGAGGCATAATAAGAAGTGGAAACATTTGTGTTGGATAAGGAAGGAAAAGATCCAAATCTTGAAGGTGAAGACACTAAAACTATATTATCAAGAGTATACAGAAAAGCATAGCATGAGGACCTTTTAGATAAAAAACTCAGGCCAGCTCAGCATTGCGATATTCAAGGCTCAGGGTTGCATCCAATTGTTATTGGAGTGGACTCTTACACCCATGCATATCTCAATATTGGTTGATATTTACATATAATCTCCATTTATTCATTCATATATTAGAGCTTTGTTAACCATTTTCAAGACAGTGAAGGAAGTTAAAGCCTCAAAATCATGTTTTTACAAAAATCCCTTTGACTAGCATGCCGAATCATGACTATTCATTTAGTTTTTTATAATTTTACATATTCCACACCATATTCCTATGCCTTTGCTATTTTTGTGGGGGTTAGATCTGAGATATGAATTTCGTAGCACTAGGAAAAGATTCCTTAGATGATGGGAACACACCTTTGTGTCATTCAAAGGATTTGACTGGAAAATGGTAAGGTGAATCGAATTATTTCCCCTATCAAGCTGTGTAAGGTCTTGAATATCAGAAGTATTCAAATCTTCCCCTTCCCCCGCTCGATTGGCTTATTCCAAGCATAAAACCCCTATGTATATATCAATAAAAATAAGATCAGGTTGAAAAGCTCTAGTATTGATTCTAGATGCAGTTATTGTACATAAATTCATGCTGGCTTTGGATTGTCTTTGGTTTATATGAGATGAATCTGTTCTTCATGTGGCTTGTGTGGTATTCCCTTTTTCATATTTTTCTCTTTTGAACAGCGTTGTTGAGTTGGGACTAAATTAGAAACTTGAGAGAGAAGAAATTGATCACAAGTTGAGATCAATGTGCCCGTCAAAGGGAAAGCCGATTATACAGGCTCAAAAAATTCATGACTCAATGTATGTTCGAGGCCTAAAATGTCCATAAGAAGGGCCAGGTTCAGGGCAGAAGGAAAATGTCTGATTTTTTCTTCACAAGAGGCAACGAGAGGCAACGAAATATGTTGAAATCCTCTAAAAGAAGGTTCCAAAAACTAAATAGACATCCTGATCCACCTATAAATTGTAGTCTATCTAGTAGCAAGATTCAGGGATTCTGACTGAGTACCTGGTTGTTTGTGCATTCGATTGAAGAATATTCTTTTGCTGAGTTCTGAGTCCTGACTCGTGTCCTGAGCAGTGAGGAATCCCAAGTAAGGAAGACTAAAAGTCATTTAACACCCATTTTAAAGAATACTAAAGTTACTTTAGATTAGCAAGAAATAAATCCCTCAAAATTAGGCGATTATGGCTTGAAAATCGCCAAATTATGGGCAACAATAGGATTAAAATTTCACAAAGACCTGCCAAAATGTTAAAGAAGCTTCAGAGAGCTAAAACACTGGCAAGTTTCTAAAATATATGGAACCAAATCTCTTGTAAATCCTCATTCTCTCTTAGAATTTGGGTGATCAATTTGTTTAGTCTATAAATCACAAAGCCCTTTCCCTTGCTCGCAATTTCGTGGAACAAAATCGAAATTGTAGAATGTATTAAACAATAATGAAAACTCTCTTCATGTACAAAAGAAATGAAGTTTCAACAGGCTTGATGGCTATTTATGTTTGTGTTACTTGACAAGAGTTTAAAATGAACTAAATTGTAAATCAAATAGAGGAAACTTACACAAATTTAATACATGTAGAAAATGAAGAACGGAAAATATGAAACTGTGCATGCAACTGTGACTCGACATGCCAGAGGAAATTATGATTTATTCCAACTATCTTATATTTTTATTGCAAGTGCAATTTGTAACACCAATATTGAAAATAAGGAAAAAAAACACATTATTCACCATTTCTATTCTCCAAAGTCAATGTATCTTGAGAACTCCTTCTGCGAGGCAATCCCTCCGCTGAACTCCTCACGCTCAAATTCAAATATGAGTGAAAAATCTGGATCCAGGATATGAGCAAAACAAATTCAGAAAATTGTGCTTGTTCAGTGAAATTGAATTATGAGTTCCCAATAACATCATCAAAATAACAAATTTCTTATAAAAAATATGACTATTAAAAATTAGCGTGGATGTAGAAAGAAAAACCTTAATACCTGTTCCAAACTCTTGTCTGGTTACCACCTTATGTGAAATACTAGTGCAGGAATAGTTTGTATACTGGTGTAGGAATGCTTTGTTAAGGCATTAACGACTGGTCCATGTGCAAAATGCATTTGGAGAGCGCTGTTAACTGGTCCCTATGGAAAAAATTTGAATACCACGGTGAGGAATTGCATGTTGCAATTGCAAAGTTGAAGCCTGAGTCCAGGAAAAATATCAACTACTAAGTTACTAATTAGGTAGGCAGTTGCACAATGCAGACTTGCAGTTAATAGAATTTGGAAACTTAACAAAATTTCCCTTGCAGTTGCAACTTGCCATTAATCTCCTTCAATGCTACAGCCTGCAATAGCCTAAGTCTAGTCCATGAATATACTTACTATACTTAAAAATTTTAAAAAATATGACTGGCCCTCACAGGCTATCATAGGCTACAACACTTCTGGTGACATGCTATAATATTATTCATTTTTTTTTTAAACTTGTAAAAATCTAAATTAAATTTTTTTTTTACTGGTAAATTCCATTCCCTACTTCTCTGATGTGCCAAAGGCCCTTTGAAGAACTTTGACATGTTCAATTTTGAACACTACTCACGACTCTATTGTTATTTTAATACAACAATTTTTATGGTAAGAGTTTACATGGTGTTTCCTTGTTGCATGTTGCATATATGTTCATGGCAACTTTCTTTTGGTCACTGAGTTATTCTTTTTTAGTATTTTGTCCAGCGAGGAACTAAAATTTTGGCCAGAGAGCTGACAGAGTTTCACAGAGAGTTTTTATCCAACTATTTCCTTTTTCTAACTCAATTTCTACTTTGAAAAGTGCGGTATCCAGTTCGAATTTGGCTTGGTGTCCGATTCCATTGAGTGTATTTTATGGTCGGGGAGTTTTCTTTCCCCATATGTTTTGTTTTACAGATGGAAAGATTTCTTTCCCAAGAGGTTTCGAGTTTATTTTATTTTATTTCACTGCATCCTCCTGAGGGCATCGTCTCTTCTCAGATTTTATTTCATCAATTCTCTTGTATTCATCAGTGTCCAAAATATAGAGAAAAAAATAGTGTCCATTTTGTTTTTTCATACTTTTATTGATGTTATAATCTCCACTTGCTTTACCAAATTCAATATTGTTTTTCTTATATATTTATATGAAAATTTTTATTAAACTCTGTTTGCAGTTCAACTCATGTAAACTCTTACAATTTAAATATTTAAATATTTGAAAGTTTTTATTAAACTTTTTTTATGTAAATTTTAAAAATTTGAAAATTTATTTATAATATTTTATATTTAAAATTTAATAAAAACAATATGAAAATTGTAATATTAGTTTTAAAATTTAATGAAAATACAGGAAAACAATATTTTAAGTAATATATCTATCACCTTCATCCATAAATTATTTACAACCATAAAAAAAAGAAAAGATTATTTTCACTTATCATAGTAAAAATGTACATATGTAAATCCGATTTCATCACACTAAACATATATTGAATGTACCAATGTTATGGCTCTGAGTTTGGTCAATAACCAATACAATACATTTGAATTTGAGATTAATTTGTTTTCGGCTATGGTAATTATTGAAATAATAATATAGAACCTCTATATAATATTCATAGCAATCATTACCATTGGAATATCGTTCTGGGTGCAGATCATTACAAATATTATACATACATTCACAAACATTAGAATTGAACTTTCGTTGTATTGCATGCGGATCTGCTCTCCTATGTTAACTTACGGTAAATCATTTCTTGGGATATACACATCGCCACTTGGCCAGATAAGCTCCCAGCCGTAGCATTTATGTCAACTCCATTTATAAGCTTCAGTACTGGGCTATTAATTACCTTTGACAGCTGTTAAACCTCGCCTCGGATTCTGCATAATTTCCGAGGGAATTAATCTGAAGACTACTGTCAGTTAGCTAGAGCTATCAGCTGTTTCCATAGCTCTTTTGCACGTTTGCAGAGCTCGGCCTCTCCTCGAGTTCTTCATCTCAATTCCTTTTAAGGTTTGTTCCTCGTTGTGACATTTAACCCGTCTCTCTGCTAAACCATGCTAAACCAGTTCTTAATGCTCCCATTTTTTTGTTTTTGAGCTGTTCAGCAACTCATTTAAGTTGAGTTCGCTTTCTTTCTAGGGTTACATCTTGCAGAGAGGAATGGCGCTTCAATTATGTTCTGAGGACTGCGGGTACGAGAATGTTATGGCGCATATCAAAGTTTTAAGGTAAGCCCATTTTTGGTTTATCATTTGCTTTGGGTTCTTTTTCATTTCTGCCTACTACGGGACTGAACGCAGAGCATTTATTGTTTTATATCATTATAAGGGTAACTTATTTTATATTTCTCTTGCAGGACCGACGTTAGCAGTTCCTTCTATTAGGTATATAATCTATGCCCTTCTTTACTCGTCTAAGCTCTGTTTTGAACTTTACATGATGATTTTCTAGCTTACGGTCTCGACTCACATTCTGGGTTTTTGTTTGTATCAGGTTAGTGTTCTTCTAACCGAAACCCTACCAACGATTTCCTCTGCATTCCAACATGTCCACGACTAATGCTACACACCTTACTAATAGGTACTCCGCTCATTTGAAGGGAGATTGTAGCCCAGATTAAATGGCATTTGTAAAAAGAGAATAGGGGGTCTTTAAGCTTGACCTAGGGTTTCTAATTTCTGTAGTATTGAAATTTTATTATAAGAAGAGGGATACTTAGGGTTTTACCCTAGAATTTTGTTTATAAACGGTTAACGGTATAAAAATTTTTGTTGAGCATTCTGAGCAATTTATTGTTATATACATTTGGGGCTAAGCCCGTGAAAATGTGATTCTGCTATACTCTGAACATTTACATTTCATTTTGTTATCGTATTTTATCAATAATACTTAAACTTTCAGTAATGAATGTCTTTCAATATTTACTTCCTATTTTCCTGTATGTAAATAAGTTCCATTTTTTGCTACAATTCGTTATTATTTCTATGTGTCGGCTCACTGTTAAATACAATCTTTGCTATGTACGAACTGTAGGGTTAACTCATAACTTTTATCTTCTGCAATTTATCTCTTTCTGGTAGAAGAAGTTTCATGCTAAGTTTCTTATGTTTCAAGGGTTCCATTCCCTCGTTTCATTCAATTATTCAATACACAAATGTTCTTAAATCTTAACTTCTTTTTTGGTAATAATGGTTTACTACTTGCGATGGTGACCGGACCATCGTAACTTAGAGTCCGTGTTTAAACTGGTGACTGGCCGCGGACGATGCATCTAGGTTCAGGGATTACACCCAAAACTAGGGTCGACAGTCCGACGAGACCAATGTTACCCTACTTTGATATTTTCTAGTCTATATAACAGTAATTTATTTGCATTACTCTAACGAACATTGTCCCATTAAAATGCTAATCTATCACTATTATGAAAGATACTTGGTTTCTACTATTGTTTACAGTAGTAAATTAATCATACAGATTATACTTGCACCTCATTTACTTGCATTCTATATATGCTATTGTCTGTCTAACTACAGTATTTTTCTGGTTATCTTCTGTTGCTAAACACAATCAATATTTTCTCTTTTATCCTTGTTCACGACAAATAGGGTATAGCTATTTTCTTAAACTAGTTCTGTCTAGTAATGGCAACAGAGAAAAATTTAGCATAAAGTAAATAATAGTTCTGTTCTACATATTTTCAGGGAGGAATATTATTCCCTACATATTTTCATTTCCTGCCTTAAATAAATATGTATATAAATCTAAGTATATAATTTTAAATAGAGCAATATTTACCCATAGATAACACTATGTTCAATCTTTCAAATTTAGTATCAAACTAATTTAAAAATTCACTGTAATACTTATTTGAATTAGACATATTCAAGATGTGGTCCTCCCAACCATTCAAGGGAGGCTATTACGTCCTCCACTTTCCCCCTAGCTCCAGAATCTAGATAGTGTCTCGGGTTAACAGTGGAATAAGTTTTCTTTCTGCTATGACCCCTGGATGGCCAATCTAGTGAAACTCAGAAAATATGGCTTTACAAGGGTTGTTGTGAGGTATTTTCAACTGATCATAACCAGCTCTAGAAAATACCCCCCTTTACCAATTGCACAGAACCCCTACTCTTCCCCTGGGATTCAACTTTATCCTCAGAGGAGTAGGTAACTGTGTTTCCAACTGTCCCCAACCACCTCCTATTCTTGGAAGCATTTTTACCATCAGCTTAAAAGATTTTCTTTCCATTAATTAATTCCTCCTAATTTAATAATTTCAGAAAAATAATTTGTTTTATCAACAGTAATGATTTAAGTTTTTCTTGCTAGATAAAAGAAAATTAAACAGATTGTCTTTAACTAGGTAACACTAGTTAACTTAAATGAAGTTGTCACAACTTCCCCCCTGGAAGTAACATCATCCCCGGTGTTTCAGCCCAGATTTGCAAAGAGCTCTGGGTAAGCTTCTCGCATGAAATTCTTGTCCTCCCAAGTAGCTTCATCTGGTTCGAAGTGCTTCCATTGCACTTTTACCTGGATGACTACTCGTTTGCGGAGTTCGATTTATCTTCGGTCAAGTATGCATTGCGGCTTGACCATAAATTCTCCGTCTGGTTCTACCTGAAAAAAGAAAATGTTTTCAAGTTAGTATGCATCAATTTTGTTCAGAACTTCAAGTTAGGATTTTTATCTCTATCCTACTTGAATATTTTTCCAATGAATCACATGTTTTTCATGATGTACATAATGCTTCAGCAAGGACACATGGAACACATTGTGAACTTGAATATGGCTAGGTAAAGCCAGCCGATAAGCTACTAGTCCTACCCTTTCCAGTATTTGGAAAGGTCCACAGTATCTGGGAGATAATTTGGCACAAGAGGTCCACCTCATGGTACTCCTCTTGGGCTTAATTCGCATGTAAACATGATCCCCCACCATGAATTCACAGTAAGACCTTTTTTTATTTACATAAATATTTTTTCGGTCTTGTGCAGCCTTCAGATTCTACCTTATTCTTTTTACCTCAGCTTCCATTTCCGCCAACATTTCAGGTCCCAACATTAATTTAGTCTCAGGACTGCTCCATTTAATAG
Organism: Pinus albicaulis; assembly: GCA_034641835.2. Lineage (NCBI taxonomy): Eukaryota > Viridiplantae > Streptophyta > Pinopsida > Pinales > Pinaceae > Pinus > Pinus albicaulis. The sequence continues at coordinate 1,638,409,085 of CM076581.1, read as the reverse complement.
GTGTATGACATTGCCTACCATACAATGCCTCGAAGGGACTCATTTTCAGAGATTCCTGATACCCGTTGTTATAAGCAAACTCAACAAGATGCAGATAATCCTCCCACTTGGTTGGATGCTGCATCACATACATGCGCAGCATGTCTTCCAATACTTGGTTTACCCGCTCCATTTTCCTATCAGTCTGAGGGTGATAGGCAGTGCTAAAGTGTATTTGTGTTCCCAGACCTGAAAATAAAGTTTTCCAAAATGCGGATGTAAACTTAACATCCCGGTCTGAAATCACAGCTTTTGGTATACTATGCAACCTGAAAATTTCCTTCATAAATATATCAGCAATCTGTACGGTCTTGTACGTAGACTGTATAGGTATAAAATGTGCAAATTTGCTTAATCTTTCTACCACTACCATGATTGAATCATTCTGTATTTTTGTTCGCGGTAGACCTGTGATGAAATCTAAGGAGATAACCTCCCACTTCCATTCAGGTATGGGTATGGGCTGCAATAGTCCCGCAAGATGTTGGTGCTCCACCTTTACCTACTGAAACTCCAGACATTTGCTTAAATATTTAGCAATATTCTTACGCATGCCCGACCAATAATATACCTTTCTTATTGCAGTAAGCATTTTCTAATATCCCGTATGTCCAGCGTAATTGCAGCGATGGAATTAATTCAGTATTAACTCCTTTAGAGTTATACGATTAGGCACATATATTCTGCCTCCGAATGTCAGCACCTGATCTTCATTCTTTCCATACTCAGATTTCTTACCTTGCTTCTTATCCTCTTCCATTTGTTGCCATAGGAATTTGTATTCTAGATATTTCTGTGCCTCTTCTTTTAATTATTCCAAAAGTTGGCTTTCTAGCTGATTAAAGTATAATGCACAAATGCCATGTAATTTTCTACTCAATGCATATGCTACTCGATTTTCCTTACCCTTTACATGTTGAATGTCCATATCAAATTCACTTAGAAAGGCATTCCATCTTGCTTGCCTGGAATTTAGATCTGCTTGCTTAAAATAGTTAGTCAAGCTACTATGGTTTGTTTGAAGTACAAACCTCTTACCCGACAGGTAATGCCTCCACACCCGGAGAGCATGTACCACTACTGTAAGTTCCAAGTCATAAGCAGAATATTTCTATTCATGGTCCTTCAGTTTTCTAGACTCATATGCCACCACTTTGCCTTCCTGGGTTAATATTGCTCCAACACCCTCTTTACTTGCATCAATACAAACTTCATAATCTTTATCAGGGTCAGCTACCCTCAAAACTGGTGTTGTATTCAAAAGTTGCTTCAGCGTTTCAAAGCTGTTCTGACACTCATTTGTCCATTTAAAAAGCTTTCCCTTATTCTGCAAAGATGTAATAGGAAAAGAAATTTTGGAAAATCCTTCTATAAATCTTCTATAATAACTAGCTAATCCCATGAACGATCTAATGTTGGCCACATTCTGGGGTACTCGCCATTCCATAATAGTTTTGATATTTTCTGGATCAACAACGATTCCTTCAGCTGATATAACATGTCCCAGATATTGGATTTATGTTTTAAAGAAATTGCATTTACTTAACTTAGCATAAAGCTGATGCTTTCTTAGCATCTCCAAAACTATTCCCAAATGCTCTTTATGTTCCTCCACACTTTTAGAATATATCAGAATGCCATCTATGAAAATAAGTAAAAAGTTATCCAAGAATGGGTGGAAGATGCACACTAGTAAAAAATGGCTAATTAGTTACTAAAAAAACGACTAAAATTTGCATATAAATGACTATTTTTCGGTCGGTGACCAATAGTAGCTAATTTACAATATCTTATAACGCGACCAACTTTTAGTCGTTTTTTTCTTAGTCATTAATTGTTTATCTCAAATTTATTGTCTAGTAGTATATTTAGTCATAAATTTGGTCATTAATTTAGTCATTAATTCTCATAATTAACGACCAAATATACAACAAAATATATAACTAAATGATCATCCGAGAAAACCAATTAATGACCAAAGAAATATGACCAAAATGTTGGTCGTGTTATAAGATACTGTAAATTAGCTACTAATAGTCATATATATGCAAATTTTAGTCATCATTTGAAACCATTTAATGACCAAATAAATATGACTAAATTTTGGTCGTGTTATAAGATACTATAAATTAGCTACTAATAGTCATATATATGTAAATTTTAGTCATCGTTTGAAACCAATTAATGACCAAAGAAATATGACTAAATTTTAGTCGTAGTATAAGATACTATAAATTAGCTACTAATAGTCATATATGTGCAAAATTTAGTCATCATTTGCAGTCACAAACTATCATTTGTAGTATTCATTTATTTATTTTTGGTAGTTTCATATTCATTATATAAATGACCACTTAGTAGTTTATATTAATTTCATTTACTTTCATTAACAATCATTATAAGAAACTAATTTATTCGTATATTCATTTTATTTGTGTTCATCATTAATAAACATAAAACACTAATTTAATAGTTTTAGATTGTTTTTATGTATTCATTATTAATCAACATAAATTAATTAGTACGATTTTGCAACTAAATTTAAAAAAAAAAATGGCATACAATTTACTTGTTCACATAATATGAAAACATAAAGTTACATATGTTAAATACAATAGTAAGTAATATCAAGTGAAACTATAAATAATTTCTACCATATAAATTATATTATATAAAATATCAAGTATTACAATATGAGTTTCCAACTTAATATTGGTTGGAGTACAATTTACATATGAAGTATTGTTTCATCACTTCAAAATATTATCATTGTGTTTCCAAGGCATTGCAGGTGAATTAACCAACTCTGAAGACTTGACCATCAATCTCCATGTGTGTCTTATGCGAGATATTGACTCTACAAATACCCTTAAACCAGTTCTCTTCTCTCTCTTTTTAATTTGCATTCTGTCGCTCCATTGTTATTGTTCTCCTCTTTTTTGAATTCATGCTTTTTGCCATCAACATTGAGTTCCTTTCCTGAAAAATAAAGAATATACAATGCAAAGTATAAGACATGAAAGACGATGAACACTGAAATATAAACTAAAGTAGACTATGAAGGATTTATACGATATATACCTCAACATCGACAATATTGTCAATGTCATTTTTCCCCATAAAAACAAGAAACTCGAATAAGTTTTCTTCAGTTGGGCAATAGTGGGTTCTATGTGGCCAAATGATGTGTATAAACAAAGAAAATAAAATGTCACCATAGAAAATAAAACCTTAGTAAAATTAGTATTCAACTTTGAAGGAAAGACTATGCACAATCATGCCAACTAAGTTACATGATAAATATATCAAGTTGTGGAATACTTATACAATGTGGGAGTGCAAAAAAAGCTCCTAAAAATTGTTAAAGCTAAGTCTAAAATAAAATGAAATGAAGTAAAAAGTATACACTAATAGGATAGCCTCGTATACATGTATATAACTGGATAATTTAGAAGGCTAAGTGAATAAATACAGGGCTAGAGGTCGATGATGTCAAGAATGCCCAAGTATGATGAGCATTTCCTCAGATAAGAACTATTATTTGGGTCCATTATCACATATGAATAAGCCAACTAGTCTATATCAAATTATTAATGTTTTTCTTATGTTTATGTATCACTACAATATAAGTGGATAAATTGAAAATAAAATTATGTTCCCATTGTGTTCCTCACTTGTGGTACAATATATTAGCTGTGATTTGGAGCAAATTTCCAACATCGAAAATATGTGGCAATCACCACTAGTAATCCCCCAAAAAAGATTATTTTGAAATGTAACTTTCAGATTCCAGTTTCTAAATGATTCTTGAATGGAAAATCCACACCGAATTCCAACACCAAACTTCCAATTTGAGGGTACACCTGTGGCCATCCTCAATCACTCAAACTCAAAACATCATTGATCATTATAATAATAAAATAATATAAGAGTAGTTTTGATATGTTTTGCAGGTTTACATGCAAAGCACCAATAGTTTTCCCATATTTACCATACTTGTAACTTCCAAAATATAACACATTGATTGATCTTTTACAACAAATACTTGATCCAATAAAAACAATAATTTAACATATTTCAACAATACCATCAATATTTGATCCTCCATTGGTTCAAAATAGTTAGCACAAAAACTTCAAGAAAGAACAACAAGTATAAATAAAAATTCAATCAATTAATAATCAATCAAAAAAGGACAAGCTTTTTACTGAAGCTTGATAAACAACTATAACACTGCAACTAGTGGTGTTGTTCAAAGAGAAATACTACCTAGAGAACTCATCTTCCAATTTTTTTGCTCTATCCATGAAGGTTTTTTTATATCCTCAAAACATAATTCACATTCAATCTTTTAAGTTTCCGAAACTACCCAAAGACCTTACCAAATGAAATAGACTCCATGTTAAAAGAAAAAGTTGCATATTTCAAATAGAAAAAACATGTTTAGAAGAGAAACATTATCAGAATGAACTATATTTTGTTGCATGGGTTATTCCTAAAATAGGGAGATACCCCAACGGACATGAATGTTTGCTTAGCAGATGCGCATGAAACAAGTTCCTTGCCAATCAATCGAACAACCATCCCACTATTCCTTCTAATAGGTGCAACCATTGACTTAGAAAAATTGTACTGAAACAAAATTCTAATTAATGTAGTGAAACAGTTGTACACAAAAATCTTTGCATACAAACCTGAGGATAAACGAATCAAAGAGGTTTGAAGGGGTCACATATCCAAAAATATTTGATTCCTCTGCCATCCTAAGAATCACCCTTCTCGCAATGTCACCAAGATACATTCTCGAAACCGGTTTCTCAAAACCCTGAAGAAAGCTACAAAGAACCATTATAACTTCTTCAAATTATATTTCAGGTACTCAATAACCCTACAAAGTTGAGCAATGAAAAGTTTCATGCTAGAAATTAGGAATTTTCCTGATCACCTAGATTCAAGCTATCTGCATTTAAAGAATTGTCATAATGAGTATGTGGCAAATGACTAGACTAGAAATTTCCCCATTCCATGTTGATTACCTAATCAAAAAAGCCAATTACAAATAGTTCTTACAGTCTAAACTCCATAACATTAACTAAAGGTGCAAAATAAATATTCATTGATATATTCAGCAAGAGAAGTATCCTTAGCGAGCTCTGCTAGGGTTTCGTCAGCTCAACCGTAACCTTCTGCGTTGTCAATCCTTTACTCTGCCCCCGTCGTGCACTGCTTCTGCAAGGTTTTGAAACCTTCCAAGCCCAGGTGGAAGCACCCATGTCAGGCCCCCCGCCACGGTGGGAGGGACCACAGTCCTACCGCGATGCAGCAAACCGGACCCCCTTCGTGTAAGGCCAGCTTCTCAATGGATTGAACGGCTCCTCCTCATTCGCAGAAAACCCAATAATGGGGGCACAGTGGCAAGCAAAGGATGGTAGAAGTCGTTGCCTTCCTAAGGTAGTAATCAACCCCAAATTTGTCATTCCGAACAACCACCTGGAAAAATCTCAACAGTATATGAAAGATCATGCAATGATCTGTAAGTTTTTGGGGATCTGGCCTAGAGAGCAAGATATTTTGGCCTGGATCCAGAACAAGTGGTCCCCAAAGGGAAATATCAAGCTTCAAATTAGGGCCAAAGGGTTCTTTACTATGATCTTTCAAGATCTGGAAGACCACAAGCAGATCTTTGAGAACGGACCATATTTTATGGGAAGTGTAGGCCTCTTCATCCGCTATTGGGAGGAATGCTACAACCCGAACAAAGAGGACTTCACTGCGGCTCTTGTCTGGGTTTGGCTCTACTCCCTCCCCGATGATTTTTGGGAGCTTGATATCCTAGAGGAATCAGAAACTCAATAGGCGCGTTTGTTAAGATCTCGGAGATCACCAAACGCCAATGGCATGCGACCTATGCCCGGATCTATGTCCATATGAATATATCCCAACCGCTGCCGAAATCTATCGATCTGGTCTACAACTCTACATGGACACAACCACTAGATTATGAACATGTTCCTTTCAAATGCCACAGGTGCCATGAGTATGATCATCTCTTCCGCAACTGCCTGTTAATAGTAGTAGAAGAGGCTCATGCAGCTGCGCTGGCTAAGGATGGTGATGGCTTTCAATCATTTCAAAGGCATCGATTCAGGGCCACTCAGCCACAGTAGTCCAATCCTCTTGATCGTTCGAGCTTCCAATCGCATGCCTGCCCCAAGCCCCGTCCTCCTCCCCTAAGTCGGTGCCTCCTGAATCTAAAAACTCCTTCACAACCCTGGACGACAAATCCTTGGCCCTCGTCCCTTCCCCCCCCCCCCCCCACCCCCCCCTTCCCAATCCCTCTCTTCATCCCATGGAGCTTCTCAATCGATGGACATCGACAAGCTACTCTCCACCCTCGGAGACAAGCTCTCCTCTAAGAGAAAGATCCCTGAGCACACTAAATTAGATCGGCACATCCAGGAGGTCTTGAGGAAAATGAGTAGGATCCTAGAAGCTAAGGAGCGACACAATAGGCTCAAAGCAGAGGAGAAAAAGTTTCTGGAAATATTCAAAAGCTCGAGCAAGACATGCATCAAAGAAATCCCAGGTAATCAACTGAACCATTTTGGCACCCTTTTCAACCGATGGGCGGCTCGTCCTAGACGAATAGACTCAGGTCTCCACAATATGGGTATATAGGGAGACCCCCTTAGCATAACACTCCAAGACCCTAAGTGATATGAGAAGAGCAAGAAGGGCTACAAATCTACTAATGAGCTTATTCGTGAAGCTGAAGAATTTTTGTTCAACTTGGGGTAGATGGGACAATTGACAGATTTCTTTCCCAGATCTGTCGCTCCTTCCTCATGAAGATCATGTCATGGAATATCATGGGCTTCAGCAGCCCGGGGAAGATCCGATCCCTTAAGGACAAAATAGGAAAGTACAAACCTTAGATAGTTATTCTGCAGGAGACGAAGGTGACTGCCGACAAAGTTAAGGAAAAAAGCCAAAGATGTTGGAGGAATAGCCAAGCCATGACGATAGAAGCCACTGGAGTTGTCAGGGGCATAGAAATTCTTTGGGACCTAGGACGTGTTATCTTTGAAGACTGGGTCGTCACCAAATTCACGTTTTCGGCCTCAATTTTCTTGATAGGTGAACACTGGTGGAGGAGCCTAGTTGCAGTCTACGGGTCGGCTACACCTTGTGACAAATCGATTTTCCTCATGCATCTAAAAAGCCTTGGCAGGTTATGGGCTAAGGAAGATTGGATCCTGGGAGGGGATTTCAATTTGATTCGAAACCTGGAAGAAAAGCGTGGGGGAGTCCGTCGATTAGACCCATCCTCGCATGCCTTATGTTGTACAAATCAGCCCCTCCATTTGAGTCTTGGCCATAGTCTCTTTTTCCCCTTTACCGCTGCCCCTTCCCGCATCGGAAATACATTGAAAAAGGACTAAAGTCCACTTTGAAGGATTATATAAGGTTTAGCCCCTTTTCCTCCTAGCTCCGTGCCTCCTTTGTTGCATGTAACCAAGCGCTGCCCCTTTGAGTGTTTATCGCAGATCGCATAATCGCACCATTGCATGTACGCCTCATCGCAAAAGCGCAGTTTCTCGCGCGCGCTATCCCCCGCCATCGCATTTTTCATTTTTACGATCCGCGCTCGACTAACCACACCCATCGCATAGCGCGGAGCGCGGAATTTTGGTTATTCCATTCTTCTTCCATCGCATTTTCTCCTCTTGCGATTTTGTGATATGCGCTCCGGGTCCCACCTCTTAAGCCTTTGCTTCGCTGTTTTGTTATGTCTTCCCTTTGTAACTCCCCCGCGTCGTTCCATCATCCTCTCATATCTATGCCACCACTTCTGTTTGTCTCACTTTGTCCATTATCTCTGTCATTAGTTTTATTCAACAAGCTTTGGTTTTTGCAGGAACAAGTGGTGGGAACAAAATTAGTGGAAAAGATCCGGAAGTCATTATGATGTGACCTCCATTAAAGAAGGGTACTTTGATCCTTGGAACTCTCCAGAGAAAAATCAAAAGGGACGCATTTGGGCGGATGAAAACATTAATGCAGCAACAGATTATTAATGAAGGAGCAATGAATTCAGGGTCCAGCTCGAAAGAGGTTCCGAATTTAAATTCAAGAACAGAAGATCGAAAGTACCATGCACGGAAATAGGCGCCTCAAGGTTTTATTGCCGCAGATCTTCCTCCTCCAGAAAAAGGCCGAATGTTTACATACTTTATTATTTATGTCTTGTGTAAAGGCAGATTTTCATTTCCAGCATTCATTCCAGAAATAAATTGTAAAGTACAGACAATTATGTTCAGTCATTTAACAGTGTGGGCGCGAATGCTTTTCGCCATTTGATTCAAAATAAGTCATTAAATGATTTATATCTACCGCCTCCTCTAGAATTCTCTATCTGGTCTATAAAAGCTAAAAGAAAAGACATTGTAAGGGTTCCAGATTTCTATCAGCAAACTGTGCAGCGAAAAGCCTCTTGTATACATCTTGTAATATTTCCTGTATGAAGTTTCAGAGCCCGTAGGGTCTCAGTGAGGAGGGGTTATAACTGTAATGAGGATTCTGGTCTCTGGTATCTCACAGTATGTAATTTCTCTTATGTGTTAATACAATATCTCTTTCATGCTATTTATCATCTTGTATCATGTTCTAGAATGCGAGTGGCTCACTAGTTTGCAGTCAGGATTCATCCTTGTTGATGCCCTTTCTGGAATTAGTCAAGCGCTTTAAATAGGCCTAGTCATGGTATACTGTTTCATGTTCACTTCATCCATATTTATATGGAGTGGTTTGAGGGGTGCTTTTAAAACGCCATTGTCATATAAGGATTCATAAATTAGTATGCCCTTATATGGTTCTGTTGTGTATCTGGGTATCAACCTTATGTCAGCTAATATCTTCTTTATGTTTCTTCACTGCACTCATCACCTGATATTTGATTTATGTGATATATTATCTGAACTGGCCCTCTTTACAGTAAGCGGTCTCTTAACTGTCTGATGCCTTTATATTGGATTTTTACTTGATGTCCCTACATTGTTCTTGTCTTTGTACCAGCTTCTGAGAGAGATTGGTCCCATTCAAAACTAATTTCCTTGTTCAAAACAAGAGATAGTAAGTGAGTTCTTGGACTGACAACCCAAACTATAAAGGGCTCCTTGCTATATTAAGATGTCCTAGGGGCACTGGTCTATGGCGGCTCTAGACTGTCTCTAGGAGAGATTTTGACTAATCATCTGACATCTTTCAGCGCCGTTGGGGCGAGTCAAGAATATCGGTTTCCGCGGGTCTGAACGGGAGAGTGGCTGCTCTCGGTGGGGTGAGCACGGAGGGTGAAGGTTCTCCTTCTAGCATGGCGAGCTCACGGTATACTTCAGATGATTTTGTTCGTGATCACGGCTCCTCGTAAGCCGCATTTGAGGTCAGATACAGCTCAACTGAAAAGACCTTACGTGTCTGACCCAGAGAAGATCATTCATAAAAGAACTTGGAAGGAGAGGAAGTCAGCCCGTCCTGAAAATTCTGAATATTCCGTTGAAGATTACCCACCCTCTTCTTCTCAAGAAGTTAGAACAGAAAATCCCGAGTTTCACTCAGAGATTCCACATAGAGGAAGTGCCTCAATTGAAGAAGAATCTCATCCTGCTTTCGAGGCTGAAGAAATTAAAGAAGTCACGAGTAGTTGTTAACATGAGTTATACATCCCCCTCGGTATGTGAATATGTTCACATTGTTATTCATAAGCAAACTCTCTTATCACTCTACCTTTCTTTTGTATCAGGAGAGTGACTACCAATTGGCTCCCTCAACTATTAATGTTGTGTGTTTCTTTCTTGAAAAAAAAAATAAAACACTTCTTGGCCTGCCCAAGTATAAATATTATGCTTACAGAATTATCAAAAATTCATGAGGTTTAACGACTTTGTGCAGACGTGCTCAGGCTGCTCTCCTTTGTGCTCCCATCTTTAAGAGAAAACTTAGATATTGAACATCTCAATATGGTCTTGAGATTATTTGGAGTCTGGAAGAAGGGCTTGGAAAATGGTTTAAGACATTTAAGAATTAATTACGTTACACAGGATGAGCGGAAAATAATTTTCTCAGGAAGTAGGGAGAAAAGAAAGATCACGGTCAATGTCTCACTGAATTTAATACCATGAAGAAGAAACAGAATGAAGGAGTTTCAGACTTTATTAAAAGATTCAATAAGCTATACCTGCACCTGCCCCCTGAGATGAAGCCCCATGAAGCTGCTGCCAAGATAATTTTCATAGCAGCCTTTGAATCTGATTTTGGCTTCTCTTTGAGGGAAAGAAAACCTGCCACTTTAAATGATGCACAATCAGATGCTCTGGAATTAGAAGCGAACTTTGCCTCCACCGGGAAACTAAAGGGAAAGACTGAACAAGATACTAGGAGGAGAGGCAAAGAAGAGGTTTCCGCTTCAAGTCAAGAAAAAGATCCAGAGAAATTGGATGAAATAAGTAAGATGATAAAGAAGATGGTCAAGCTTGAACTGGAAGCTAAAAATGCAGCTCCCAAGAATTTCTATAATGCTCCAAACAGAGGATATAATCCCCAGTATAGAAGGCCACCTCTCCAGATATTGCCGAAAGAGACGAAAGAACAACAAGACCAGGTACCTCATCCCTTATACTTGGAAGGACCAGCAGATGACTTCACTGGAGATGCGGCTTATGGATTAGAAGATTCCAATATGGCTCTTTCAAATAATGATGACATGGAGTGCCCGCTGCAAGATGAAGATGAAGAAGCGGAGATTGACCATTACTGTAAGTAATTTTCTGATTTTATGGAAGCACAATTCAATGTAAAATATGATCTCAGATCTTCAAGGAAGAGGACCAGAACTCAGGAGCAAGAAGAGGAACCACCTCAAGAAGAAGCATCTGCATAGAAGGAATCAGCAACAAAGAAGAATGCGGAAAAAGGTATGAATCTTTTGAATACCCCCTTGCAGTCTAATGATCAGATTCCTTCTTCTTCTAAAATAGTCAGTCCTCCTAATGCTGAGCCGGTGTCAAAAGAGGTTAAGTCTTTAGTTGAAAATAAGGATTCAAAAGAAGCCATGATAGAAAAGCCCACATCTGCTTTCAATTTGCAAAAAGAACTTGAGAAGATTAAGATTCCTGTCCCTCTGACTGAATTATTGAAACAACATGTATATCAGTCTCAAGTCACCTCTTTTATACTTCCCCCAGGAATACCAATTACACCCGATAGTTTAAACCTTCAAGAAGAAAGACCCATGGTAGTCTTTGGCCCACATGTCGAGGAGATAGACCCTTCTACTCCTCCCTTCTATGTGTCCCTAGTAATCCATGACCTGTTGTTACACAATTGTATGTTAGATTCTGGAGCTTCCCATAATCTTATGCTTTTGTCTGTCATGGAGCAACTAGGACTGCAAATTACAAGACCATACAAAGATTTATATTCATTTGATTCTAAAAGGGTTAAATGCTTGGGAATGATTAAATATTTAGTGGTCAATTTGGCCCAAATTCCAGCAAAAAGTGTGGTCATGGACATTGTGGTCGCTGATATCTCAGCCCGCTTTGGCACGCTCTTGTCAAGGTCATGGGGTACCAAGATTGGGGGGTCAATTAAACTAGATCTTACATATGCTACTGTCCCAGTCTTTGGAGGACAGGAAAGGAGGTTATACAGGGAGACTAGATTTGTTAAAATGGTAACTAAGGCTGACTGCTCAGAGAACTCTCCAGTTTATAACAAAGAGGGAGACTTTTCATGTTTGATGTTAGAAGAAAATCAAAATTATGCTCATGAACCCATTTTTGGTCAAATTCAAGCTGAGCAGCCTAAAGGAGATCAGGAATCAGAAATATGGACTTTGCATTTATGGGGCAAACTCAAGGGAAGGTAATGGAGCTGGGGTATTGTTGATCTCCCCTACCGGACAATGGGTGCCCTTGTCTTTTAAATTGGAGTACGAGGCTACAAACAATGTAGCTGAATATGAAGCACTATTATTAGGACTGCAAACAGCTAGAAACATGGGCATCCAATGTTTAAAAGTCTTGGGAGATTCTGAGCTAGTAGTGAGATAGATCAAAAATCAATGCCAAACTAAGCATCCTCGGCTCAGATCATATAGAAACGAAGTATGGGACATGATGGAAAATTTATTCTCAGCATTTAATATACAGTTCATGCCCTGGGAGCAAAACAGAATAGCAGATTCTCTTGCTGTAGCTGCCAGTACATTCCGTCCTCCTCAGAATCCACTTTTAAGATATGAAGTGGAGGTACGTTACAGACCATCCATTCCAGATAATGTAAAGCATTGGCAGGTTTTCAAAGATGATGAACAAATGAAGAGATTCATGGAGACGGTGGGAGAATTCACAAATATAGAAATTGATGATAATGAGGAGGAAGAAGTTGAAAATATTGCAGAAAGTAAATGGGAAGAAAAGATAGCAGGAAATAGAGTGCTGCAGCTGAAAGGAAATGTTATACCTAGAGGATTGGTGCCCCTAGAAATATTATTTAACAAAGATGATATTCCATTGCAGCCCAGCAAAGTAACAGAAGAAGATCAAGTGGGAGACTTGAATTTGGGTACTTATGCAGATCCTAAAATTATCAAATTATCTAAGAAAGTCCCAGAAGATTATAAAGAAAAATATTTAAAGTTATTTCAATCTTATAAAGATGTTTTTGCTTGGTCCTATCAGGACCTAAAAACTTTTGATGTAAATATAATACAGCATAAGATTCCACTGAGGGAAGATGCAAAGCCATATAAGTAGAAGCTCAGACAGATCAATCCTCTGCTGCTTCCCTCCATTGAAAAAGAAATTAAAAAATTACTGAAAGCCAAGATAATTGTGCCATTAAGGTACTCCGAATGGATAGCAAATCTTGTTCCTGTGTGAAAGAAGAATGGAGAAATAAGGCTATGTGTAGATTTCAGGAATTTGAATAGAGCATCTCTCAAAGATAATTATCCACTGCCTAAGATGGACCACATCCTGCAGAAAGTGGTGGGAGCATCCAGAATGTCAATGATGGATGGATTTTCTGGTTATAATCAGGTAGCTGTATTCCCAGAAGACCAGAAGAAAACTGCATTCACTACACCATGGGGAACCTTTATGTATGCCAGGATGCCATTCGGATTAATTAATGCAGGAGCTACTTTTCAAAGGGCAATGGACATAGCCTTTGTGGGAGAACAGGACAAGTTTTTGGTAGTTTATCTTGATGATATCACTGTGTTTTCAAAGAATGATGATGAACATATTGAGCATTTAAGAAGAACTTTTGAGAAATGCAGAAGGTATGGCCTGTCCCTTAACCCTGAAAAGTCCTTATTTGCATTAGATGAGGGAAAACTCTTAGGGCACATTGTAACAAGAGATGGTGTGAAAATAGACCCTAAAAGAGTTGAAGTAATAAACAGCATTCCTCTGCCCAGGAATAAAAAGGAAGTACAGGTGTTTTTGGGCCGAATTAATTTTCTAAGAAGGTTCATTCCTAACTATGCTGAGATGGTTAGGCACATAACTAATATGTTGAAAAAGGACAGTGAAGTCAAATGGTCCCAGGAGTCTAGAGATGCATTCACAAGGGTAAAACAGGCATTTGCTGAAGCTCCTGTGCTAGTAGGGCCAGATTACAAAAAGCCATTTATGATTTTCTTGTTTGCTTCCCCTCACACAATTGCTGGAGTGTTATTGCAGAAAAATGAAGAGGGATATGAACAGCCTATAGCTTTCTTCAGTCAAGTACTTTATGATGTAGAATTAAAATACAATATATTGGAGAAGCAGGCATATGCCCTGGTAAAGTCCCTTAAAGCTTTTAGAGTTTATGTTTTGCAATCTCATATTACTGCATACGTCCCCACAGCTTCTGTCAAAGATATTCTAGTTCAGGGAGACAGCGAAGGTAGAAGAGGAAGATGGATTGCAAAAATCCAGGAATACGATTTGGATATAAGACCTACCAAGTTGGTCAAAGGACAGGGACTTGCCAAGATGTTATCTGAATCAAATCATCAAGCTCTGGGCATTAATCTATCCATGTTAGCAAATGAAGAATCAGAAAAAGAAGAGGAGCAGCAAGGACTAGAGATGGCTACGCAAAAGATACATGTGAAATATCTAACTAGTCCTTGGTATAAAGAAATAGCTGAATATCTTTTAACGCTTAGCTGTCCTACAGGTTGTGATAAAGTAAAATATAGAGCTGTGAGAATGAAATCACAGTAATATGTAATTGCCAATGGAAAAATCTATTGGAGAGACCCTCTAGGTATATTATTGTTATGCCTCACAGAAGATGAAGCGCAAAAAGCATTAATAGAATTTCATGAAGGGATTTGTGGAGGACATTACAGTTGGAGGGCCACAACACATAAAATCTTGAGGGCCGGTTTTTACTGGCCAAAAATGTACTCAGATACTTTTGCCCAAGTCAGAGCATGCGACAAGTGCCAAAGATTTGCAGAGAGACAGAAATTAGCAGCTATGCCCTTGATTCCCATCCATGTAAATGAACCGTTTCAGAAATGGGGACTAGATTTTATAGGAGAAATACATCCCCCATCAAGTGGCCAGCATAGATGGATATTAACAGCCACGGACTATTTCACGAAATGGGTGGAAGCAATACCTACAAGAAACGCTACAGATGGTGTGATCATGAGGTTTATAGAGGAAAATATCATATCCAGGTTTGGCTGTCCAGCCCGAATTGTAACTGACAATGTGCAGGCTTTTAAGTCTGCCAGGTTTGTAAAGTTTTGTCAAAGGTATAACATTACATTGACTCACTCCACAGCATATTATCCATAGGGTAATGGTTTAGCAGAGTCCTCTAATAAAACCCTGGTAAGGGCTTTGAAGAAAACGATAGCTGAAAATCAGAAAAACTGGGACTCTCAATTGAAGTTTGCTTTATGGGCGAATAGGATAACCAGCAAAAGAGCAACAGGGAAGTCACCCTATGAGCTGGTATATGGGCGAGCTACTGTGTTTCCTCTGCAATTAGCATTGCCGGTGGCACGTTTCATGCAAGAGAATCAGGAAGAACCAGATGACATGATCAGAAGAATTAATCAGCTGGTAGAATTGGAAGAAACGCGCAACCAAGTGAATGAGAGACTGATAGAATACCAGGAAAAAATGAAGGATATTTTTTATCGCCATGCAAAAGATAGGAATTTCCAGGTAGGAGACCTGGTTCTTAGGTGGGATGTTCGCAGAGCAGAAAAGGGCAAGCATGCCAAGTTTGACCCGCTGTGGTTCGGTCCATTCAAAATAGTGAACCTAGGGAGAAATAATACTTTCATGTTAGAAAATCTACAGGGTGATCTGTTGGACGCTCCCGTGAATGGAAAATTCCTTAAACACTACTTTCAGTACTAACTCAGGCGGATCAGACTTGGTGTATTTTATGTATATAATATATGCAAGTGTGATTTCAGTTTCGAAATGTAAATAATATAAATAAGCTAATAAGTTTTGAAGAAAATGCAAAGGGGTCTAAGGTCTGTGAGTTCTCGGCATGCCCGAGGACGAACATGCCGTCCCCAGTTGGAGCCGATGTTATACAAATCAGCCCCTCCATTTGAATCTTGGCCATAGTCTCTTTTTCCCCTTTACTGTTGCCCCTTCCCGCATCGTAAATACATTGAAAAAGGACTAAAGTCCACTTTGAAGGATTATATAAGGTTTAGCCCCTTTTCCTCCTAGCTCCGCGCCTCCTTTGTTGCATGTAACCAAGCGCTGCCCCTTTGAGTGTTTATCGCAGATCGCATAATCGCGCCATCGCATGTACGGCTCATCGCAAAAGCGCAGTTTCTCGCGCGTGCTATCCCCCGCCATCGCATTTTTCATTTTTGCGATCCGCGCTCCACTGACCACACCCATCGCATAGCGCAGAGCGCGGAATTTTGGTTATTCCATTCTTCTTCCATCGCATTTTCTCCTCTTGCGATTTTGCGATATGCGCTTCGGGTCCCACCTCTTAAGCCTTTGCTTCGCTGTTTTGTTATGTCTTCCCTTTGTAACTCCCCCGCGCCGTTCCATCATCCTCTCATATCTATGCCACCACTTCTGTTTGTCTCACTTTGTCCATTATCTCTGTCATTAGTTTTATTCAACAGGCTTTGGTTTTTGCAGGAACAAGTGGTGGGAACAAAATTAGTGGAAAAGATTCGGAAGTCATTATGATGTGACCTCCATTAAAGAAGGGTACTTCGATCCTTGGAACTCTCCAGAGAAAAATCAAAAGGGACGTATTTGGGCGGATGAAAAAATTAATGCAGCAACAGATTATTAATGAAGGAGTAATGAATTCAGGGTCCAGCTCGAAAGAGGTTCCAAATTTAAATTCAAGAATAGAAGATCGAAAGTACCATGCACGGAAACAGGCGCCTCAAGGTTTTATTGCCGCAGATCTTCCTCCTCCAGAAAAAGGCCGAATGTTTACATACTTTATTATTTATGTCTTGTGTATAGGCAGATTTTCATTTCCAGCATTCATTCCAGAAATAAATTGTAAAGTACAGATAATTATGTTCAGTCGTTTAACAGTGTGGGCGCGAATGCTTTCTGCCATTTGATTCAAAATAAGTCATTAAATGTTTTATATCTACCGCCTCCTCTAGAATTCTCTATCTGGTCTACAAAAGCTAAAAGAAAAGACATTGTAAGGGTTCCAGATTTCTATCAGCAGACTGTGCAGTGAAAAGGCTCTTGTATACATCTTGTAATATTTTCTGTATGAAGGATCAAAGCCCGTAGGGTCTCAGTGAGGAGGGGTTATAACTATAATGAGGATTCTGGTCTCTGGTATCTCACAGTATGTAATTTCTCTTATGTGTTAATACAATATCTCTTTCATGCTATTTATCATCTTGTATCATGTTCTAGAATGCGAGTGGCTCACTAGTTTGCATTCAGGATTCATCCTTGTTGATGCCCTTTCTGGAATTAGTCAAGCGCTTTAAATAGGCCTAGTCATGGTATACTGTTTAATGTTCACTTCATCCATATTTTCTGCTATATCAGTGGTTTGAGGGGGGTACTTTCAAAACACCATTGTCATATAAGGATTCATAAATTGGTATGCCCTTATATGGTTCTGTTGTGTATCTGGGTATCAATCTCATGTCCGCTGATATCTTCTTTATGTTTCTTCATTGCACTCATCATCTGATATTTGATTTCTGTGATATATTATCTGAACTGGCCCTCTTTACAGTAAGTGGTCTCTTAACTGTCTGATGCCTTTGTATTGGAGTTTTACTTGATGTCCCTACATTGTTCTTGTCTTTGTACCAGCTTCTGAGAGAGATTGGTCCCATTCAAAATTAATTTCTTTGTTCAAACAAGAGATAGTAAGTGAGTTCTTGGACTGACAACCCAAACTATAAAGGGCTCCTTGCTATATTAAGATGTCCTAGGCACTGGTCTATGGCAACTCTAGACTGTCTCTAGGAGGGTGACTAAATCATCCACAACATCTTTCAACAACACTATTGAGGATCTCTGCCTCATTGATGTCATCCCCCGCCAAGGGCTTCATACCTGGAACAATCGACGAGGGGGAGAGAACCAAATTACTTGCAGGCTAGACAGGTTCCTCTTCTCGGAGCACCTTATCATGACCGACCCTCGACTCTCCTCTGAGATCCTCCCCTCCATCGGCTTGGATCACTGGCCTATCAGTGTGGATCTATCCTCGTCTAACCCCCCACCCCCCCACAGAGACGTTCATTCCGATTCGAGATTTTTTGGTTGCGGCACCCGAGATTCGTGGATCAATTAGCTTCGTGGTGGGCAGCCCTGGGTACACCACTTAGTAACAAAATGCAATATTTCTAGAAGAAGTTGCAAGGCCTCAAAGGCCATATCAAAGCATGGAACTGGGAAAATTTCGAGGATATTCTTGAGGAAAAGAGGAAGTTGGAAGCCAACCTGGAGGAAGTAGAACAACGAATTATCTAGGACGGCCACATGGAAGAGCTGGCCAAAAAAGAAGATCTCTTGATCAAGGACCTGGAGGAACGGAAGCAGCAGGAGGAAATATTGTGGTGGCAAAAATCCAGAATTCAATGGTGGGGAGAAGGGGAACGAAACACAAAACCCTTCCACCAATCCATGATCCAACATTGGCAAAGCAATAGAATCACCCACCTGTAGGCAACCAACAACTCCTGCCTAGACCACCACGAAGACATTGCGACAGAACTACAAGTATTCTTCTCTTCCCTGCTGCACGATGAAGGTTATGACAGATTGTAGGCTCTGTGTAAAGTTACCTAGAATATCCCCTCTTTGATCTCGCAAAACCAAAATGAAGCTCTTCCAAGTCCAATCTCCCTTTCGGAAGTAGAGGAAGTCGTGAAGGCCCTGCCTTGAAATACAACCCTGGGACCGAACAACTTTACTGCAGAATTTTTCAAGGCTATATGGTCCTTCCTTAGTCACGACATATGGGAGTTTGTGGAGGAATCACGATAGCTCAGACAGGTATGGTCTGACCTTAATGCCACCTTCATCGCCCTCATCCCCAAATCGAAGGAGGCAACAAGACCGAGGTACCTCAGACCTATCTCCCTCTGCAATGTGATTTATAAGATACTTTCCACCATCATGGTCCGCAGGATCAAGCCACTGCTTCACTGCATCATTATTCATGAGTAGTCGAGGTTTGTGGAGGGACGTCAAATCCTGGATGGCATTGTCTTCGCGCATGAGACCATCCACTCTATCAAAACACATAAGCTTCGCGGAATGTTGTTGAAACTGGATCTCTCGAAAGCATACGATCGCCTCAGTTGGGATTACCTTCTAGAAACCCTGCGGGCATTTGGTTTTGCAGTTGAATGGATTCAATGGATTAAATCCATGATCTCCACTCTGTTTTTCTCCAATCTCATAAACGACACACCATCAGAAACTTTCCGGTCCTCGAGGGGTATTCATCAAGGGGACCCGCTCTCCCCCTTTCTGTTTATTATTGTTGCCAAAAGGTTGGGATGCTTGCTCAAGGCCACTAAACAATCCAATCAGATAACAGGGCTTCATCTGCCTGGATCAAACATTGACATGACTCACCAATAGTTCGTGGACGATAACCTCCTCTTTAGTGGCGTGACTCTGAAAGAAGCCTCCCAGCTCAACATCATCTTGGAGGACTTCCAAGAAGCCTCAGGTATGCTACTCAACAAGCTTAAGTCTTATATATATTTCTTCAACACTCCCCACCCAGTTCAAGCTTGCTTAGCTAGAACCTTGGGTTTCAATGTTGGCTCTCTCGCCTCCAAGTACCTGGGAGTTCCCCTCCTGTTCAATCCTTTGCGCATTGTCTAGTAAGCTCTTTAATTGGACTTTTTGGGTCCTTAACCTTGCGGGATGGGCCACCCTCATCAAATATGTCCTACAAGCAATGCCCCTCTACCAGTTGTTCGCTCTTCCAAACCCAAACTGCATTTACTCGAAACTCATTGCCTTATTCTGGTGATTCCTCTAGGGAGGTACTGCAGATGATAGAAAGTGGCCTCTAGTGACCTGGCATAAGTTGTGTCTCCCAAAACTGATGGGGGGTTTGAGCTTGAGGGACCCAACTTTTCTTAATGCAACTCTGGTGGTGTTGGTTGAAAGGGGGACCGAAACTGTGCAAGACTATTTGGTCTCATAAGTATGGCCAAGGGAAAACTCAGCGTGAAATCCTTCACACACCCCTCCATATTCAAGGGTCTACCATCTAGAACCTCGCGAACAATAATAGCGACCTGATTCGCACACACTTATTCTGGGAGGTGCATGACTGGGAAACTGGACGCTTTTGGGAGGACTCTTGGTAGCAATCCCCCCGCCTCTCTCAGGACCATTCTTTGGCGGATCTCATGCCCTTCTTCCATTCCTGCGGAGCCATGACAATAAAATATTATTGGCGCAACCAACCAGACAAGCATGGTTGGCACCAATGGAAAACTGCAAAAGATTGGCCTATATACCTACCCCACCCAGGGTCAGATCGACTTGCCCAGTATCTTTCCCAACAGAAAATCCATGCCTCCCAAGGCTCGGACAAATTAAGATGGGACCTCTCGACCTCCGGGGTCTTTTCAGTCAAGGAAGCGTATCTCCTTCGTGCAGCGCTCTCGATCATCCCCAACACTCAGGTCTGGAAGAGAATATGGACCAGTCATCTTTGGCCGAAAGTGGCCCACTTCCTCTGGTTAGTGATTCACAAACATATCCTGACATGGGATCATCTTCTTAAAAGGGGCTTCATCAAGCCATCCATGTGCTTCCTTTGTCGGCAGGCCGAAGAAACCCAACATCACATCTTCATGGACTGCCCCTTAACCCAACAGGTTTAGAAGCAAGCCTTTGATATTTTTGGCCTCGTTGATGGCACCCCTGCTACCACCAGAGCCATGCTTGAAGATTGGCCGACCCACAGATTCTCCAACCCAGTGGTCTCTAAAGCATGGTGGCTCCTCCCTATTCTCCTACTCTGGAACACTTGGAAGGGGAGAAATCATGCTATCTTTGAGAATCAAACCCCTTTCGCCCCTCTCATCTGGTCTTTGACCCTCTCCAACATTAGGGAATCCATTCTCGCGAACCCTTGGGACCCTGCGGACTGGGATGCGGGTCTATCCGATCTAGCCATCGTGCATCTTTTGAATTTGATCTCTTCCAACCTGGTCCACCCTCGCCTAACTCAAGGATACCCTCCCCCCTCCCCCCCTTCGAGCTGTCTTCAACTCAATTTTGACGGAGCCTCCAAGGGTAACCCCGGCCAGGCGGGATATGGTAGCATCCTCCGCGATGCCGAAGGAACACCCCAGGCAACATACGCAAGTTCCATCGGCACATCGACAAATAATGTTACAGAACTAACTAGGTTGGGTTTCATGAGCAAGGTTTTTCTTATAGGTCAAAAGACTTCTTCTTGATGTCTTTTAGGGATTTGTCATCTTGTCATAAATGTACTAATTAAGAGTCACGTCAATGAAGTATCCCTCAAGACCTTGTCATATAAGCCTTGAAGACATGGCTCAATATGATGCTCAAGATCAACATTGACTATCTCCTCAAAACAGCCTATGAGCAGTGGACAAGTCGGCTCACATACCCCTGATCAAGTTAGCCTCATAACATAAGTACAGGTCGGCTTATTTACAGTCAGAATCAACTATTTAAAAGAGCATGTGGATTTTAGTTTGACACAAATTTCCGGTCAAGAGTTCTGAGATTTAGTACGAGCTTCAGGACTGAAATATAAGTGCAATAAAGAGAGAACAGAACTGCTGATTGAAAAATAGGACATTATATCAGCAAAGAAAAGGATTATGGTTTGGATATAAAGATTCTGTGATCTAGTACGGAACTTTAGGTCTGCAATAAATGCGAGTTTAGGACTGTGTTTATATGAAGGAGGGAGACGGAGTATCTTATATATATACGAATATGTATGACTGTATTAAAGAGCGAAATTGCAGAACTATGTTTAGTGTGAAGTTGCATGATTATGGGAAGATTACAGGACTGCACTAAGTGCAAAGTATAATCAGTATGCTCAGCAAAGTGAAGTAAAGGTGCAAGATGTGCACAAGTCTATCCATAACAAGGTGCTGATATCTCAACCCTTACACCCAAAATACCAAAGAAATGAATTAAATGGATACCAACACATATGGTTGCATCATCGTTCAACTGGGAATACAATATTTTAGTTTTATTTGGGGCCTTGCAATACAGATTTTGTGTGAGAAATACCATGAAAAAGCATTACCATCCTCCATCTCCTGCATCTACATTATAAATGGAAAAGTAGCTCAAGACATCCATACAAATGTAGACTCCAGGTTGCTCTCAAAACAAGACTTTTATGACAAAGAGATGCTTTCCTGCCAATTTTGTCTAGAGCTCTTGAAGATTCTTATATGGGCAGTAACTTTAGTCTTATCAATCTTGGAACAGGTTCTCAAGTTTTATCCGGATGATCACATAAACAATGAAATCTTTTTATTTATTGCACCTCAACTTTGTATGTACTGCAACATTTTTGGAAATGATAACTCTGATATTCCTAATCATGGTGATCTAATAGCTACCAATTTAGGATTTGCTGGAAGCCTTGAGTATTGGTTGGCTCACAGGTTGTTACTTTCAAAGGTCCCAAACAACAGGTTGAAGCATGCTAATCTTTTGAACAAGCGTTTGGAATTTTTGAATGAACAAGAACATTTGTTGGTTTGTGCATGTGCTCATGAACAACTCAATTCCACGATGAAAATTGAAAGTGATGTGCAAGTTCGTGTTTTTTGGGACCTTCTTGCTATGCTACAACAAGAGATGCTTGTAAACACTATTGGAATGAAGGAATATGACACCGCACCAATAAAATTTGACAGGGTTTCAGAGTTTTCGTTAAACAAATTTCTGAAAATTGATGCTATAGGTTATGATGCCTTGCAAATTTTTCAAGTTGATAAGCATCCAAGCAGCATGGGCATTGGCAAAGCCAAGGAAATTTTTTTGTTATTTGGCAAGTTTAACAAGCAAGTTTAACAAGTGTGTCATTGTCATGGGCTGACGTCTTTTAAGTACTTGGTTCTTAATGCCTATAACCAGCCCTGCACAACACTATGAAATATGTGAAATATATTCCCCCTTACGTGGACATTCCAACAACTGAAAAAATCCGGATATTTAACATTTTAGAGATGAAAATTTTTTCACTTGAAAATTGCCACACCCTACACAAAGCAACATACAAAAGATCCCCCAAAAGCCTCCAACCTAAGAAAATATTTACAATGTTACAAATATCGTTTCGGAAAAATATCAGAAGGTTTGGAAACAAACTTCTCAGAAACACTCGAACACCAGGGAAAATATTGGAAAATATCAGCAAGCATAAACTTGGACCTGAAAAAGTTTGGAAAACTTGAACCAAGATATACAATCTAAGCATCACAAATTTCCCAACAAGAAACAAGATTTCTACTGTATACAGTAAATCTCCAACCCCTTCAAGCCCTACAGCTATTTGACTAAAGGCCTAAAGGGTTAGCATGCTTGTTACATCACCAATATCTAGGGTTTTTCAGAGAATTACAAAGGATCTAACCATATACCCATCACAAGCTATTTGACTAAACCTAATGATTTGGCAAGTCGCAAAAGATGCAGAGCTGCAGAAGATTAAGAATTATAAACGATGGATAGTAAGGAGAAACAAAAGACAGATGGTCCAGGAATCATAATGTCACAAGAAATGAACTTTAAGTAACAAAAAATATTCCATTTTATTTCTGTTTTTCCATTTTTCATCACTCCAGAGTCCAAACTAGATCAAATGCCTCCTTCAGTTTCATTGAATGGACTAGCCTGGGCAAAGGTTTGGTTTTGACTTGGGGGATCCGATGTACATATTAAGGTGAAATTGATGAACATTGTTTCTTAATCAACTCATTCACCAAAAAAGTTACAGCTAAGGCTAAGATTAGAAACATAAATGATAACAATTTTTATCATTACAAGAAAAATAAACTTGCAAATCAAATCAAAGGAAACAAAAATAGTTTAACAAAAAAAAAATCGTTGAATTTTTCTCAGACCCATGTGCATTGGCACCCTTTAGCATAAATTTCGATGTGCAAATTGGTGTTAGTTTACTTGAATTGCGTGGACAGTGCTCCAGCTACAACACTTTTTCCTTCAGTAGAGCAGTTCATACAGCAGAGTTTGGAGCTGTAATATTAATTTTTGTTTTTCAAATTTGATAAAACTACAGATTATGTATTGACTGGTTCAATTAAAGTGTTTTTTGTTTTATTTATAAGCAGTACACGTTTGTAACTTTAAGTACTCCTGAGACTCGACGATAGTGAATTGGAAAATCAGGAAGCATAATTGTATCATCAGGAAGCATAATTGTATCGTACTTCAAAGACAAAAGAGTTGGATCTTCTTCTAGGATACGTTTATGATAAAATGTTAGATACGGAAAGAGCCATAATAAGAGATTTGGAATTGCACTTTAACCTTTCTCAATGCATTTGCATATGACATCAAAGTTCATATGGGAGCTAGACTGCATGCTCTCGTTGGAATTAGTTGCATAAGAGTACATGCATTTCAGGCTAGTGCTCACTGCAGAGTATGCACTTGAGATAATAAAAAAGGAAATCACTCATTTTATGTAGGGAACAATGCCTTATCCCTCTCAGAAACCCCTGCAAACATTGACATCCTGCCTGTATAGAACGTTGATGGCATTATTGTCCCTATGATCAAAAGGTTAATACATCAGAAATTGGAAACTAAGGAATCTAATCTATCCTGGACTGGACTGGTTTTCCTTTGTTTGAAATTTTTTTGGAAATTTCTATCATTTGCACCAACATCTGACGATATCTTTACTCACGTTGTTCCTACCTTGTCTCTAAGCGCCCTCCTTTTTCCGCTTTAAAGCCTACAATGACATTTTACATTTATTGTGTTCCAATGCTGATGGTGCTTGTTTGAGGAGATTTCAACACTTGAGCTAAAATGCCTCCCATGCCAAGCTAATAATACCAAACACGGGTCCATTATGTATATACCTCAAATTGGTTATCAATTGTGCCTTTCTGGACTAAAACTCGACGATAGTGAATTGGAAAATCTCAAAGACACAGAGTTTGCTTTTGCAGGTGAAATGGATCATCAGGAACCATACTTTTATCGTACTTCAATGACAAAAGAGTTTGATCTTCTTCTTGGAGATGTCTATGATAAAATATTAGATATGGAAAGATCCATAATAAGAGATTTGGATTTGCATCTTTAGCCTTTCTCAATGCATTTGCATATGACATCAATTTTTTTTGAGGAGCTGGACTGCATGCTCTCGTTGGCATTAGTTTGTGCTCACTGCAGAGGATTCACTTGAGATAAAAAAAGAAGAAGGAAATCACTCATTCTCTGTAGGGAATAATGCCTTTTCCCTCTCAGAAACCCCTTCAAGCATTGACAACCTGCCTGTACAGAATGTTGATGGCACTATTTTCCCAGTGATCAAAAGGTAAATATATAAAAAATTGGAGACTAAGGAATCTAATCTATCCTGGACTGGTTATGTCTAGATTTCTTACAGCAGAAAACCATCACACAATGAAGAAGGGGATCCTATTAAGTCCAGCCTTGGAGTATTAGCAAATAGAAAAGTGGCAACAAAGGAAGTGGAAGATGTCAAACATAATGTCAGGGTACCAAAAGCACATGTCTGAATTAATGGAAACTTGGAGTTAATGATGATCATCCATATATATGCTCAATCAAATAAGCCTAGATTATTTATTCCCTGATGGAATTTCATGTGCTACAATACAAAAATAGCTTTCTATCAAGAGTCAAGACAGTATCAACGCCTATATCTACTCAATCCTGAGAAGGGTCCTAGAAATCCACAATACAAGAGGTTGTGGCTCCAAAACTTGACATGTTGGCTAAGTCCTCAAAATATATGTGGAGGCTTTTGTAATACAAAAGTCGATTCAAAACTTGTTCCTGTAGTAAATCTGGGCAATTGTATTTGTATTGTTTTCAAAAAAATTGTTATTCCTACAGTCCTATGTCAGACAATAATACTTTGCAATGCATTTATAGCAGCTTTTCATTTACACATTAATTCTTGCATCATGCCTTTTCCCAGTTTCCTACAAATTTGTAAACGACATTTTTAAACATGTACCATTTCCCAATACCATATGCACTTCTTGATTCCTGATGGCAAGAATCACATTAAGTGGCAATGTTTTGTTGTTTAATTGTGTTTGTATGGTGAAGTGTGCACCTTAAAAGTGTATATATGGTAGATAAACATTCTTCCCAACCCAAATTGCCCTGCAATGATATTGTACCACCATTTGATTCTATAAAGAAGGTCAATCTAGTACCACAAAGATGACACCATAGTTCATGGTTTTACGACTCATATTCTAACTGAAATTATATCAAATGATAAAAAACAGACATAGGTTGAAGTACTTTTTCCACTTAAAAAGCATCTGATACTAGCCAACAGGATGGAAATTCACTAGTGAGGTCGATGGAATGTTAAGCCACCACCAGTGTTCCATTCTTTTAATGCTCGCAATAACTGATTTGTTGGAGAAGGGCCATTTCATAGGAAAGGAGCAAGCAAACTTTAGGAAAGATTATCAGACCATGTAGCACATATCCCGGTCTTCGCTCTCAAAAAAGACTTCCATTTTTTTTTACTAGCATAACTTCCCATTACCTCGAAGGACAACACTCTAATTACTAAATGAGAGTTATAAAAATACTGAGACACATTAGAGGACAAATCATACAGAAAGATGTGTACCTATAGAAGTTAGTTCTTTAAATAGAGAAAATTTTCCTTCCATGTTTTCGAAAAATAATGTAACTTCCCACTACCTAGAGAGACAGTACTCTTATTACTAAATGGGAGTTACAAAACCAATTGGGCACATTAAAGGATAAAACGTATTAAAAGACATGTCCCTATGAAAGGAGATAGTAATGGGCCCAAAAAATTCTTATAATCTAGATTAAAACACCCATGATCTTCTCCCTACTCAGTGAAATTGTCTCAACTTTTGAAAAAACAATTTTCACCATATTTACAGACCATCAAAAGTCATAGAACAATCTGAATCCCCTTCTGATGTAATTGGATTGATACAGATAGTAGAGACACCTTCTTTCCAAATTGTGAAATGGCCTTTATTGGTTGTTGAAGGAGAACAATGATATGCTGCCAGTAGTCCTGGGTCGTTCTATTGAAGAGGAGATGTCATCCATATAAGTTATTGCATGATTAGTAAAAAATCCAGCTATATTTCATCTTTTGGACAGTTGGTCAACATAATTTATAATTGTAATGATTTCAGGATGTACAATTTTCTAAACTATTTCAATTTTTTCTAAAAGGAGGTAACAAAATCACTTACTTTTTTAGTTTATTTTAAGGAGCAAAGTAGAATAGATGGAGGAGGTTTTCTAGCTGTACAAGTATTCACAGAATCATAACTCCACCACTTTTATCTCCAATCTCGCTATTCTCTCATTGATACTCCTGAGCTTTAGAAGAAACTGGCTTTAATTGACCTCAATAATCCTTTGCTCTTCTAGAAACCATGTAGTAAAGATTTTCTGCTTTTTATATGCAGGCTTTTGAAAATGTATAGTTAAAATTTTCAAGATGGTTTTGTCCTCTTTGACATAATATGGAAATTTTTTGACCCTAGGGGCCATGGCAGCTCACATCAAGATAGTCATATGTTGGTCACCTCATAGACTGAAACAATACCTCTTCTCACTTGAATAAGAATGTAAACCTACCAACCTTCTGCATAGCTCTAAGAACCATACGAATTAATTCAATGGAACTATCATCCAAAACAACAAAATGTATCTGGACAATGTTGAAATTACATGTTGATATTTCTTTGACTTTGGTCTTATAGATATTTTAGAAGAAAACACATCAAAGCAGATCTCTCTAGACCTCAGGAGACTGATCCATCTCTGTTGAGCCTTCAGAGACTACTCCTAAGTATAGGAAGGCATGAATAGCTTGAATGTGAGTTCAATACGAAAAAAGAAAATTTTCAAATATTCAATATAACCATTGGACATATTATTAATATCCATGATAATGGAGGAGTCCCTTGACAGAATAATCTTGGAAATGTTGGTGTTTGTCAATACCCACAAGGGTACAAGATAACAACAAACAGTTGAAAAGAAAGCAGCCAATCCTTTCTGCAATAGAACTTTTCTAAGCCTGGACATATACTAGCAACAAAGGAACCAATCTTTAAGTTTTGATGCCAAACCAAATATGAGCTGAGATGAGAGCATGACTAGAACTGCACACTTCAATTTTCAAGAAACATGTCTTGCTAAAGATAACCACCAAGGTTTAGCAAGATGATGTTGGTGCCATTGATTGTTGAACGTCGTTGATGTTGGTGGTATTGATTGTTGAACTCGTCTACCATGGCCTTAACAAAAATGTATCCTTCACTCAAAGGAAAATAATTGGTTAGGAATGCTAAGCTTTTTCTACTACATTATAAGGTTGAGGGGATGAACCCTTCACTCAAACCAAAATCATTGGTTAGGCATATTAAAAGGTTGAGCAATCCAAGTCTGAAGACTTTGAGCTAGATGATGTTTATGTACTTATTTTTGATGATTCCAGTTCTAGCAGTGTTGAATCAATGATGAGTTTCACGAGTGGTCATGTAGATCAATGATTTGTAGTTTTGATGTCTAGTTTTTCTGCTACTACTACCAATACTATTGAGGTTGCAGAGGAATCTTAGGAGTCCTCAAACTCTAAGCCAAATTATTTATGTAGCCCATGTTGATGCTCCCATGTCTAGTAGTGGTGATGAGTTTGATCATGATGGGGAGTGATCATGTTGATCACTGATATGTAGACTTGTAGTAGGTAAGTAGCCCCATAGCTTGTAGCATTGTTTTTGGTCTCTAAAGTCCATTTAGAGCCTCATTGATTGTGTTTTTTGTTGTTGATATGTATTGCACTCGGTTCCATTTTGATATATTCACCTTTTCATGGTATATAGATGAAAACAATTTGCATATTTTATCTCTATTGGTTTGGAAATAGTTTTTAAAAATAGTTTTTTCATTAAAAAATAATTATTTCATGTATTTTTTTAAAGCCCGGTTCATTGAGGTCTATTAAAATTGGAAACTAGGGCCAAATTACACCATTGGATAGCTCATTTGTTGGAGATTATTATTGCGTTGAACTCCTCATTTCAGAGGACCAAAATCGACCTAAAGATCATCAAATTTGGACAAGTAGAAGTGTGTTTTTGAACTTATGCCCACTCATGTTCAAAGTATCAAGGTTGGCCTGATCATAAAAAAGCCCAACGGTCACGTCTTTTGACCTTAAAAAATTTGTATATATAGAGGGGCCTTCAACCTCATTTTCTACATCAAAGGGATCCAATTTATATCTAAGGTAGTTGAGCTCTTGAGGAGGACGTAGGGTTGTCTAATTTGGGTTTCTTTTTAAACAACTAGGGCCGAGATTCATTAGATAAACAGCTGCATGACTTGATGAAATTTTAGGGTAACTTGTGTGGGTAATCCTGCGATTACAGGTCTGAACTCAACCTCGGAAAGTTAGGTTATGTTTGGGTACTGACTTCAAGCCAACCTATGATCAATTTAAGGAAGAATTTCTCCCTTTTTGTGTCCACACTTCAAAGCCATTACTCTAGGTAGGTCCACAGGCATGCACAATGTTAGATAGAGGGGCCAAGAAACCTATCTTAAGTTCAAATCAATTCTAAGGGCCAGCAATGGACAACCTCTTGCTTGCCAAGGAAAGCCACAGTTGAAAGGAGGGTTTCTTGATCAGTTGAATGGAACGATAGTGGATTGTAAGAAACCCTAGCCATATCTTAGCTAACTACGGTTAACAACATTATGATATTGCAGTTTTCGGCTATTCACTTTTCCAAGGGAAGTTATATTGGATATTCAAATTGGCAAGTCATTTTGACTTTAAATTATAGTACTCTCTCTCTTTGTTGAACATTTTATATTAGGCACCTCTCAATGTTAGGCACCTCACATGGTTCTGAATCCATCGTACCTCTTTTGGCTCATCGCATATGTAATTTTGCATTCTCAGCACATTGGCACACAAAATATGTCTCCAACAATATATTTAAAGAGTAGGAAATGTTTTGGTATGACAAAACCATATAGAAATCAGTGTATGGTTTCAGATATGATTATTGCATACGGTATTGATATCATCTTAGCCGTGTAAAATTATCCACATTGTATGCATAAAATAGATACTCTAATTATAAGAAGACATTGTGGTATTGCGTATATATATTGACATGGTTTCTGTAGTATGTGCATGACATCATATTTGCAGGCAGAGCAATATTGGCGTCAACAATCAACATATATACATACATTCAGTCAATATTGGTATATGCATGGCATTCTTGCAAGCCCTGAAACAGTTATGGTATTTTAAAAAGCTATTAAAGTATGGAAATTCTAATCAAAGTTATGATCAGTCATGGCCTTGGGTAGTATGTTGACATTTGTTTCTTATATCTCTCTGTTGAACTTCTGAGTTTCTCTTCCTCTCATAGCCTAGAAAAGAAGAACCTTAGTTTACTATTATTCTAGACACAACTACAACTCTCAACTCATAAAGAGAAAGAAACCAAGGCCCCTATGTTGATGGATCATTAGTAAGGCTCCAGAGCATTAATGCATATGTACATCACACAGTGATAAATGATGAATGTGAACCAAGTCCTGCACACTCTACAATGACATGATCTATACTTCTTATATCAATTGAGCCGACTTTTGGAGATTTTCTGACTTACATAGCTATAGGCATCAAGCGATGAAAGCATTCGATATTTATAACACAGTTAACCATATTTCAGTTTTTCTACACTAAGCCTTAAGTAGCAAAGAAGAGCTTTTGTTGAAGACATGTTTGTAAGCAAAGATCTTGGATCATTCGAAAGGAATCATGCTCCTGGAAGTTTGAAGACCTGAAGCTATAATAGAACCACGTAAAGTGAATATTGTTGGTTACCTCACAATGATATATGGCACAGTTCTACGTGTGACACTTCTCTACAGCTCAACATCATCTATTATCTCTTTTCAAGTCCAACATTATGCATGATATTACTACAATCAAGTAGCCATAATGATATATTGTAGCCCCAGTAAATTGATGATTGTATTATAGCCTTGTTCACTATCGAAGTTGTGAACAATACATATGGAAACATTGGATAGCTTATCTTTTGAAGAAGCTACAGGGATCTTCTTGTAAAAGAATTTGTAGCACCTTAGATTTTGAAAAGGGGTGCAACACTCTTGAAACCCTTTTTTTTTAAAGAACAACTAAGTGAAGAAGTGCATAGGACTTTTGAGCATATCTCTATAACAATGATCATCTACTTATATGAGCACAATAAGCAGATGAGATGTTGATTTTGACATTTGTCACCTAGCGATGGAGGATAATTCAGATATTTTGAAATAATATCATGGGAGGATTTCTTCTACCTAATTAAAGATGAACCATGATGATTCTTCAAAATTTTCCTCTTTCACCTTAAGCTTCCTTGAAGTTTATTGTTGCAGTTGCCTCATGAAAAGTCTCATCCCTTGCTTGAGAAGCTCGTAATTGAAAGCTAGATGATCACATGAAACAAGTCTTAAGAGGGAGCTATAGAATCCTTGACAATATGACCTGATGACTCTTCTCGCCAAATGTTTTTTGATAAGGGAAATAACTCAGATATATCCCTATTATTTGAAAGTCTGCATGGAAGTTGCATGATCATGACTTTGGTTATATTTTGGCAAGGTCACTTTTCTATATATATCCAAAGTAAGTTACACTGAGCCATAAAGGTGTAGATATTGATGATATATGATTGATGACCCTCTCAAAGTAAGAGGGATCTAACCTAGCCTTGATAATCTATTTCATGCACTTAAGATCCGATGAAGAAGTTGCGAGTCTGCATATGCATATCTTGTGGGATCCCCAGTGTCCTAGATAAATTCCTCGCTATGAAGACTCTATATATATATTTATAGTTGCTTAGTAAGATATCTCAGTGACTATTGTCTATAATTTGAGGTACACAAATGAAATCCAGGATTCCATGAATATTCTAATGTTGGATCGATTGGCAGTATGATGGATGGAAAGAGTACATCTAGTACTACATCTCTTGATTTGGTTGCTCTGAAAGCACTATTGAGGTTGATTGTATAGAGAAACACGCATGTATTATTATGAATCCATTTTGGTTGAAGAAGTTCTTCAGTGACCCATTTGAGCACATGTTATATTGCAATATTCTTCAGAGAATTTGTACTCCACGTAAATTGGGTATCGCTTTACAATACATTGGAAAGCTACCTAGATTCATAATTGTTGAATTAACAGATTAATTTATTCAGAGAGAGGCTGGGAATTGTGGATAGACCTTGCTAGGAGGTTCATGGTTGAACATTGAGCTTTGGGAGCTCCTGGGGACCTAGGGTACTTCTTGAGAGCTATGAGTAACCATATGGTGAGTGGTTCACCTTCCCCTATTGGTGCACTATGTATAGGGTGAGTGGTTCACCTTCCCCTATTGGTGCGCTATGTATAGGGTGAGTGGTTCACCTTCCCCTATGATACCCCATGATGGTTGACATGTGTGTAGGGTGAGTGGTTCACCTTCCCCTATGATTGATGAGATATGCATAGGATGAGAGGTTCACCTTCTCTATGGCATAAGAGTAGGATGAGTGGTTCACCTTCTCCTGTGGATACCTAGTGAGAGATGCATTCAAGCATCTGTTTTTCGATATGTCGGTAATACATGGTTCATCCTTTCCCCACATGTAGGATGCTCATTCTTTGTGATTGATGTTGACATGTCGGTGAGACGTGGTTCACCCTTTCCCCACATGTAGGATCCTTCTTATGATTATTGATTAGCATGCATGTAGGACGTGGTTTATCCTTTCCCTACTCTTGGTTTGCATGCGTGTAGGATGTGGTTTATCCTTTCCCTATGTATGGTTATAACATGTGTTTGTATGATGTGGCTTCTCCTTTCCCTTCGTAAGGTTGTGACATGTGTTTGTAGGATGTGGTTTCTCCTTTCCCTACGTATGGTTGTGAACTGTGTATGTAGGATATGGATTATCCTTTCCCTATGTGTGGTTGTGAGTAGGATGTGATATATTCTTTCCTTGCTAGTGTTCCTGCATCATCCTACCCATGTAGTCCAGGACACATGGGAAGTACCTCTCATCTGGCCAATGAGTTGGGAAAAGTGGTTGGGACCATAACACTACTTATGGACACATCATGTACAGTCGCACTCCCTATGTCTAGGATGAATGATGTTCAACAAACTTGATCACTTGAGATCAAGTCTGATTATGATTTTACATCTGGTTATATGGAGTCTGGATTGACTTTTGTCAGTGGAGAGCGATAAGGTCTTGTGACTCACTCTCGATCGATTCTTCTTCATTATTCTTATCAATGTTCAGTAGAGTAGAGAATAGATAATATAAAAATATGGCACGTGATGTCAAGATATTTCATGATGACCGAATGTCATGATAAACTATCATGTGGTATTCTCCCTAGTTGAGAGGGAGTGTTATAATTAGAAACTAGGGCCAAATTTCACCATTGGATAGCCTATTTGTTGGAGATGATTATTGAATGAACTCCTCTTTTCGAGAGGACCAAAATCAACCTAAAGATCATCAAATTTGTACAAGAAGAAGTGTTTTTTTGAATTTACGCCCACTCATGTACAAATTTTCAAGGTCAGCCTCATCATCATAAGTCCCAACAATCATGTATTTTTTCCCTTAAAAATTGTATATATAGAGGTGCCTTCAACCTCATTTGATACATCAAAGGCCTCCAAATTATATCTAAGGTAGCCAAGCTCTTGAAGAGGACGAAGGGTTGTCTATTTTGGGTTTCTTCTTCAACAAATAGGGCTATGATTCCTCAAATAAAGAGCCACAGGACTTGATGAAATTTCAGGGCAACTTGTATGGGTAATCCTGTCATTACAAGTCCGAATTCAACCCCAGAAAGTTAGGTCATGTTTGGGTATTGACTTCAAGCTTATCTATGGTAAATTAAAGAAGAATTTCTCCCTTACTGTGTCTGCACTTCAGAGCCATTACTCCAGATAGGTCCGCAGGCATGTACCAGGTTATATAAGGGGTCGAGAATCCTATCTTGGGTTCAAATCAATTCTAAGGGCTAGCGATGGACAACCTATTACTTGACAACGAAAGCTGCAGTTGAAAGGAGGGTTTCTTGATCAATTGAATGGAAAAATAGTGGATTGTAAGAAACCCTAACCAGATCTTAGCTGACTACTGTTGACAGAATGATAAAATTGCAGTTTTGGGCTATTCACTTATCCAAGGGCAGTCATATTAGATCTTCAAATTGGCAAGTCATTTTGACTTTAAATTATTGTATTTTCTCTCTCTGCTGAACATTTGATATTAATACTAAGATGAATTGATAAAGGGTTTTCCACGTCTTGGGGTTTTTTCCCTGGCTTGTGCCATATCCTTGTGTACTCTTGTCTTGGCTTGTATACTGCATCTTTCGTCTATGTTCTTTCTTCAGTTACTGTCATTATAACGATGTATTATGTGATTGCTAATGGAAAATCAGGCTAATATGGATCCCTGAAGTAACTTCCCTAAGAAAATAACATGTTAACCTAAAATTAACAAGATCTAACCAATCCTGGTTTGACCGGTTCTAGTTTGAAACCCAGTTTCATATGTGGACTAGTCCGATCACTGGTTCCGGTTTTGAATACTATGTTCTGGAGAATGTAATAAACTAATAGTGCCAAATAGAAATAGTTTGAAATAATCTAGATCCATTACCTGTCTTTATGTGTTGGAAAGTTTCAAGATTGAGAATCTGTAATGTTTCTTTTGTCATAGCACAGTGGAGCGACACAAGGTCACTTGTCGAAATAAAACCATTAATGGTATACATCTATTTGGTGGCTGGAGGGAAATATCTGCACCCTCTCACAACTTTTCCCTTCACATAAAGGGAAGTTTAAAATCACACTCATGTCCCCAAGCATAGGAAATGAATTATGTAAATTTTATACACATTGAGATGACGTTGGTCGCGATATAATTCCTATGAGTGCAATGTTTCTAGATCCACCATTCTAAAGCCAAAGAAACACTCCATGGCTTGAAATGTTTGGTTAATGCCCGTCCTTCGAAAAAAAAATCATGGAAGGTCATTGAAAATTACCCTTGGGTAGTGTTTCTTTAAAGATAATGTTTGTTAGGGCATTTTCATAAATGTACACAGATCCAACATTCAAATGCCAAAAAAAAATTGATGTTCTAGAATGGTTTTCTGGGTTCATTAATTCTCAAATGCCATTAGAGAGTTGACTTGAAAAATTATTTATTCAGAGGAAAGTGTTCTAAAAAATACAAAAAAAGTATCAATAACACATACCTCTTTGCAATCCTAATAGAGGACTGTCATCTTGGATGTCAAGATCTTTGTGGTAAGAGCGTAGCCCGAGGCTGGTCAGAACGCGATCCTGAGCATGAGACCATGGCGGTGGGTACCTTGGCACTAGAGCTGGAGCGATACAAGCCAACTGGAGCTGGAAAAGTGTTGTTTTAACAACAAGCACGTGTGCAACAATGCCATCACAATATCAACCACCTCCTCGGCTCTGGTTGTGTGGACATGGAGGAATTGCAACCCTAAATCCGTGGTGAGGGTGGAATTAACGGCCTTATCGGACAAGTCGAGGCAGAGGATCAACTGCCATGGTTGAAGTCTCCTCTGGGCGTCCCGGGGAGATAAGCAAGGGAACGAAGGAGCACAATCATGGCTGATTCTATGCGCCCACATACTAGAAGAAGGCAATGCCACCGAGGGTTTCTTTGTCGATTCTACTATCATTCAGGAAATTCATCGTGATCACCAGAGGAAAACCACCGTCGGATCCCTATCCACCTCCTTTCGATTGTTTTTCATGGCCTCCATCTTCCTCATCTTTTCCGAGGCCGCTGGGGAATAATGGTGGATATCAGAGGATTCCATTGGAGGAATACTATTAGGGTCTGGTTTATCGAATTTGGATTTAGATGATTTCATTGATGTAAAGTCATAGACCGAGACTATGGAGGGAAATTTGAAAATGGACAGAAATTATTAAGGGAGAATTGAATTTGTTGAGGAAAATTATTTACACCGAGTGTGTTTGCGATCAAATTTATTTTTTGGTTGGTTATTTTCTTTTTATTATAAAATTCAGAGAGTTTTTTATTATTTTATTTAATTATAATTATTATAGTTTGTAAGTGGTTGATTGATTAAAAATTGGTTTATTGAAATTTAAAATGTTGTAAAATATATATATATATATATATATATATATATATATATATATATAATTTATCGAGAGTGTAAATTATAATGAAATGTTTGAGTGTAAAAAGTTAGTTTAACCAAAACAAAAATTAAGTGGTTTTTGATATGGGTTTTATGCCTTTCTAAGAGTAAAGTCATTTTTTATTTTGTTTAGAATATAAAACTTTGTGCATGTTTTTAATTTCTTATTATGTGTTCTATTTGAAGTGGATTTGTAACCATGATTATTGTTTCCTATGCAAATACTAATGTAGGTTGCATTATTTTGGTATCAAAGTAGGTTTAAGACCTACACATAAATTGAAGAACAATGTCATCAAAAAGAATTTGTTTGGTGGATCTATAATAAGGAGAATTGCAAAAGAGCGCATAAAGAATTAGGAATACAAGCATAGGGTAGAGGGAAACATAGCCACAAATAAAATCACCTAGATGTTGAGGTCCATGTTAACTATAATGGATTCCATGAAGGAAGCTAAGAAAATAGGGGTTGTTGTAGATATTCATGATGTGAGTAATGAAGAGTGAAAATTAGAAGCCCCATGGGAGATAAGACTATATGATTTATTAGATTGGGAATATGGAGAAATCCCTAGAGTTTGAGAAATTGAGGACCTCGAGAGAGTGAAGCATATATTCACAAAGTTGAAAGGGCATGCATCCCTTCAGTGGGATAATGTATTTTGACAAAAAATAAGAAGGAAATATAAAATTAAGACTTGGGAGGAGATAATTTCCAAACTAAATGGTATTCCACAATTTATAGTTGTTGGCTTGAAAACAATTATCCGCCATAATTAAAAATTATTAACATAAATGACTATTATAGTCCAAGACTAAAAATATGACCAAATAACAAGAACAACAAGTATGACTAATTCTATACTTGTTGTTCTTATTATTTGGTCATATTTTTATTCTTGGACTATAATATTCATTTATGTTAATCATTATTAATTTTGTCACTTATTATATAGTCATATATTTTAGTCATAGACTAAATTAGTCATTTAAGTTAGTCGTTTTTAGTTTAGTCACTTATTATCTAGTCGTATATTTTATCTCTAGACTAAATTAGTCGTTTAAGTTAGTCATTTTTAGTTTGGTCACTTAAAATTGCTTAAATTTAGTAGTAATTCACTTGAAATAATTGCAGTGACTAAATTTTTTAGTCACCTAGTCACTAATTTCAGCATTTTCTACTAGTGATGCCATGCATCAACCTCATAAAGGTTGCTGGTGCATTCGTCAATCCAAAGGGTAACACCACGAATTCATAGTGCCCATAACGTGTGCAAAATGCTGTCTTACAAATATCTTCATCTT
Organism: Pinus albicaulis; assembly: GCA_034641835.2. NCBI lineage: Eukaryota > Viridiplantae > Streptophyta > Pinopsida > Pinales > Pinaceae > Pinus > Pinus albicaulis. The sequence continues at coordinate 1,638,371,633 of CM076581.1, read as the reverse complement.
TGATTCGAATTTGATGATATCCGGATCTTAAGTCTATTTTAGAAAACACCTTAGCCCCTCTTACCTGATCAAATAAATCATCGATTCTTGGTAAGGGGTATTTATTCTTAACATTTAGCTTATTAAGCTGCCTGTAGTCCATACATATACGTAAGGTTCCATCTTTCTTTTTAACAAATAGGACTGGTGCTCCCCATGGAGACACACTTGGACAGATGTAGCCTTTGTCTAGCAGCTCTTGTAGCTGCATTTTCAATTCAGTTAATTCTAGCACGCTCATTCTATAAGGAGCTCTTGACACCGGAGAGACTCCTAGCAACAACTCTATGGTGAAGTCAATATCCCTCTTAGGTGTTAAACTAGGAATGTTTTCTGGAAAAACATCCAGAAATTCCTGTACTATAGGAATATCTTCCCTCATTGGTGACTTTTCCTTGGAGTCTGTGTACCCCACTTGAATTGCATATAGCTGGCATCCATTTCTGATACACTTACCCATTTGAGATATTATAATTGGACGTAATTGTATTGGCTTTTTAATTCCTTGAATCTCTTTTCGCGTGCCATCTTGCATTCTATAATATATGATATTTTCTTTACAATTCACTAAGGTCCAGTGTCTTTCCAACCAGTCCATGCCCAATAACACATCATAAGATCCCAATGGTAAGACATTTAAATCTACTTGTAACTGTTGTTCTGCCACTTCCAATGTACAATTAGGAATTTTTGCAATTACCTTTCGTTTTGCCCCTGTAGCTAGCTGTACTAACCATGAATTTTTAAACTTGTTTTCTTTTAATTTGCACATTTCCACTAATTTGGGACTTACATAGCTCAAACTTGCTCCAGGATCTACCAAAATTGAAACAGGTTTAGTTAGTAAAGTACCTTCTAATTCAATCATTGTGGGTTGAAAATCAGCCTGCTGGTCTTCCAAGGCTGCATTGAAATGGGGTATGTTGCGCGCCACGTCCCCACTGTAGATTCCTCTTGTAGATTTGTTACAGTTTCATTTCTGGTTCGCTGTGGACAATTTTTATAATAATGAGCCTCCCCACAGCCCAACACTGTAGAGGAGGTTTAGTACTATGTCCTTGCTCTGGCTTACTAGAAGCTTTTGTGGGCTTTTCTTCCACTGGCCATTTGGTTCTTTGGTGGTTCCTACCAAATTGTTTACTGATAGAAGTTCGTGTTGCGCCTTTAAAGTTGCCACTCTTACTGCTTTTAAGATTGGAATTATTTTTCAGATTTTTCTTGGGCTGCCAGCTTTTTCCTCATTCACCCTTGGCCTTGGACTGCTGATAACACATTCGTGCTTTACAAATAGCTTCATCCATGGTCTGAGGATTAACAAATTCTATTCGTTCTCTCATATGAGTAGGTAGGCTACTTAAGAACCTCTGCACTTTTGCCTTTTCTTCTTAGAGATAGGGAATGTAACGTAATAGGGAAGTAAATTTAGTGACGTAATCATCCATGGTCATTTTCCCCAACCGAATATCATGAAATTCCTTAGCTTTTTCATCATAAAACCTTTCTGTTAAGTACTTGTCTTTAAAGTACTGCTGAAACAATTCCCAAGTAATATCTTGTTCATCTATGCTGCGTACATTTTTCACTTCTTCCCACCACAGGGTGGCCTTTTCTCGTAACTGGTATATAGCCAATTTGGCCTTTAGATTGATGCTATATTCATATACCTGAAAATACTTATTTATATTAATTAACCAAGCTTCGACCACCTCCTCTGCCTCACCATCAAACGTTGGTGGCTTATTTTTGGGGAATTCTCCCTGCAGTTCTACTTTCTGTCTCTTAATATCTTGTTGATCGGATAGATTGCCCGACTCTACCTCATTGTAATTCTTATTTTTACTTCTCTGGGGGGGAATCTTTTCAACTCTGTCTGTAATGTTATTTCTTATTTGTTGATCTTCATCTGCTGGTAAGCCTCTTTCAGCACTTGGATGATCCAACTCTTGATTCTATTTGTCAGATAAAATTTTTAAAATTTTCTCCTGGTCTTGTAATAGTCGCTCATTATCCTTTCTGACTCTTAGCATTTCCTCTTGTAATTGTTGCACCGTGTTCAACAAAAAACTAGTTTGATGTTGTTGTTCTTCAAGTAACTGACTCGTCTTTTGAAGCTGCTCTACACTTAATTGAGCCCACATTTCTGGATTCATGATTGTTGGTGCTTGAGTTTCCTCTGTTTGCGATTGTGATGCTACAACTCTTCTCATTATCACTCGTTCCCTCTCTCTATGCACTATTCACATACACAACTTCACTGTTAGTAGACCCTTAGGGTCCTAGCGTTGCAACCTGCTTTGATACCACTTGTCACCTTCATCCATAAATTATTTACAACCATAAAAAAAAAAATAAAAAATAATAATAAATAAATAAATAAAAATAAAAATAAAAATAAGAAAAAATAAAAAATAAAAATAAAATAAAATAAAATAAAATAAAAATAAATAAATAAATAAATAAATAAATAAATAAAATAAATATAAAATAAAATAAAATAAAATAAAATTTCTTTTCACTTATCATAGTAAAAATGTACATATGTAAATCCGATTTCATCACACTAAACATAAATTGTATGTACCAATGTTATGGCTCCGAGTTTGGTTAATAACCAATACAATATATTTGAATTTGTGATTAATTTGTTTTTGGCTATGGTAATTATTGAAATAATAATATAGAACCTCTATATAATATTCATAGCAATCATTACCATTGGAATATTGTTCTGGGTGCGGATCATTACAAATATTATACATACATTCACAAACATTAGAATTGAAATTTCTTTGTATTGCATGTGGATCTGCTCTCCTATGTTAGCTTACGGTAAATCATTTCTTGGGATATACACATTGCCACTTGGCCAGATAAGTTCCCAGCCATAGCGTTTATATCAACTCCATTTATAAGCTTCAGTATTGGGCTTTTAATTACCTTTGATAGCTGTTAAACCTCGCCTTGGATTCTACATAATTTTCGAGGGAATTACTACGGAGACTACTGTCAGTTAGCTAGAGCTATCAGCTGTTTCTTGATGCAGGAGCATTAGCTCAGAAAAATACTTTGTATTTTTATTAAACCTAGGGGTCTCATGTTTTTGAGAAATATTAATTTTATGTAAATATTAATGAGATTTTTGAGTGATTAAATTATATTTTTAATTAATTATATGTGAGGATTTGTTAATGTTCCCAAAATAATTTGGAGGACATGAGAGAAATAGATTTTAGATATTTGAGAATTAATTATGAGCCTAAGTTAGATTTAGTTTCAAGATTTTAGGGATAAATCTAGATTGTAGGATTTGTTGAGATATTTGAGGGCTTGTTGATTTATTACAGGGATGTGAACCTAAATTGGTTCAATTAAATTTGTATTAATTAATATGCCTCAAAGGCAAATAGATCAGGAAGATTAGAGAAGAATAGAGAGAGAGGTGTGGTTTGGACAACAAAGTTTGTAAGCCTACGGGCTTTTGTAAAAGGGCCATTGATTTGAATATCTGGCCATGAACAGAAAGTTCTTTGTAATTGTTTGTTTTTATATACATATGGGGATTTTGAATTTTGAGCCATATGAGTGTTTTTGAATTTGATTGTGTAATTATTTGAACTTGCAATGAGACATTGGAAATTGATCGATGCCATTGATGGAATGGCCATGGAATTCTAAGTTGAAATATTAGAAGTTGGACATATTTCCTTTTGAAAGTTACTCACATATTTGAGAAGTTCAATCATTAAACAATCGATCAATCTAAGAGAGAATTGAATTTGAGTTTCAATTTAGAAGTAAGCGATGGGGTAGAACTGTGTATCGATCCAGATAGAAGATAATTGGTGCAGTGAATTGCATCAGAACCAATCTATGCAAAGGATGAGTTGTGCAATGGCCTAATTTGAATTGAATTGCGCGATGGAGCAATGGGGCCGTAAGATTAACAAATCTGGAAAATAGAGAGTTGTTTTTTTTTCCCATGCAATTTTGATTGTGTTGGGATCTGCAAAATATTGTGGGAAAATTCGTTAGCCAAAGGTCACGATAAATTGGCTAGAAGAACGAGTTTGCTGGTACAGTGAAATTCGAAGGCGCAGGCTATAGCAATCGTTGGAGATCCGATTGCCTAAGAACTGTAACTTCGATGATGTTGAATCGAATGAAGTAAAGGGTTACTGTCATTACTGTTGATTTGTGTTTGAATCAAATGAAATAAAGGGTTAATGTCGATTTGTGTTTGAATCGAATTGAAAATAGACAGCACATTTAAGATCACGACTTGGAAGTCGTGTTTTGGTTCATTTTGTGGATTTACTGTAGGTGTTATACGTACTTGAAATCGAACTCTGTGAGGTTAAATGAAATCGAACGCTGTGAGGTTAAAATTGCATATTGGAATCTATGGGTTCTATATAGCGTTGATGAACTGTATTTTTAATCGGAGAAATTGTATGAGAGTTTACCGGTTTTAAAAGACCGAGTTAACAGAACCCATAGTGTTGAAATCAAATTGGGGCATAGAGTTTAAATAAAGATCAGATCTGTAAACCAGAAGCGGAACCTCGGCCTTTGGAGAAAGACGTAGAGATGCTAACTCTGAATTTTGGAGGCGGAACCTTTCAAAAGGAGCAAATTCATATATGATAGCAGAGTTCGTGCAGCGCTGGAGAATAAACAGTGTTTGTGAAGATGACATTCGAAAGGTTGATCAGTCCTTCAGTGGAGGGATTGGGTTTAAAAGAGCGTGGGTTGAAGAGTGTTGGAGGTGAATGCCAGAGTCATGCGCAGAGGCATTGGCATTAAGTCACGTTGAAGCGAATGGTAAGTTAATGAGTCAGACACATTATTCACGTTGATGCATTGGTTGAAAGTTAAGAATGCATGGTAATAAGTTCAATTGTTACATGATTTTAAATGCCAAGAGTCAAAGGTTGAAATCGAAATGTTCATACGAATCGAATGCCATGATAAGGGTCGGGTTTGATTATAAGGGTTGAGTTTTAGAAACAAAACACTGTTAACCAAAGTCGTTATAAGAATTTTGAAAAGTCCTACATTTGTGGAACAATCCTTGGGCCATGAAAGTTGTTGGGTTTTACATGTAAAGAGAACTTTTGTTTTAATTATGAAGTTTGTCATATAACCATGAGTATGATTTCATAATCATAAAGTGATCATTGAAAGAAATTTCCACTTATATAATGGTTCTATATATTGAAGGAATCTTTTTGAAGGTTTAATGTATAAGCTTCCGCATGAGGGAAAAATGTGTAAAATTGCCAGACATTGAAGTTTATTTGGGCAGTTATTGAGATGCATTTGTATATGCAAGAGAGTTTTGGGAGAGATTCTGGGTTTGCAGGGTTTTCGTGCATCATTTCCATAGCTCTTTGGCACGTTTGCAGAGCTCGACCTCTCCTCGAGTTCTCCGTCTCAATTCCTTTTAAGGTTTGTTCCTCGTTGTGACATTTAACCCTTCGCTCTGTTAAACCATGCTAAACAAGTTCTTAATGCTCCCATTTGCTAGTTTTTGAGTTGTTCAACAACTCATTTAAGTTGAGTTCGCTTTCATTCTGGGGTTAAATCTTACAGAGAGGAATGGCGCTTCAATTTTGTTCTGAGGACTGTAGGTACAAGAATGTTATGGCGCATATCAAAGTTTTAAGGTAAGACCATTTTCAGTTTATCATTTGCTTTGGGTTCTTTTTCATTTCTGACTGCTACAGGACTGAACGCAGAGCATTTATCGTTTTATATCATTATAAGGGTAACTTATTGTATATCTCTCTTGCAGGACCGACGATAGCAATTCCTTCTATCAGGTATATAATCTATGCCCTTCTTTACTCGTCTGAGCTCTGTTTTGAACTTTACATGATGATTTTCTAGCTTACGGTCTCGACTCACATTCTGGGTTTTTGTTTGTATCAGGTTAGTGTTCTTCTAATTGAAACCCTACCAGCGATTTCCTCTACATTCCAACTTGTCCACGGCTAACGCTACACACCTTACTAACAGGTACTCCGCTCATTTGAAGGGAGATTGTAGCCTAGATTAAATGGCATTTGTAAAAAGAGAATAGGGGGTCTTTAAGCTCGACCTAGGGTTTCAAATTTCTGTAGTATTGAAATTTTATTATAAGAAGAGGGATACTTAGGGTTTTACCCTAGAATTTTGTTTATAAACGGTTAACAGTATACAAATTTCTATTGAGCATTCTGAGCAATTTCTTGTTATATACATTTGGAGCCGAGCCCATGAAAATGTGATTCTACTATACTCTGAACATTTACATTTCATTTTGTTATCGTATTTTATCAATACTAAAACTTTCAGTAACGAATATCTTTCAATATTTACTTCCTATTTTCCTGTATGTAAATAAGTTCCATTTTGTGCTACATTTTGTTATTATTTATATGTGTCGGTTCACTCTTAAATACAATCTTTGCTAAGTACAAACTGTAGGGTTAACTCATAACTTTTATCTTCTGCAATTTATCTCTTTCTGGTAGAAGAAGTTTCATGCTAAGTTTCTTTTGTTTCAAGGGTTCCATTCCCTCGTTTCATTCAATTATTCATTACACGAATGTTCTTAAATCTTAACTTCTTTTTTGGTAATAATGGTTTACTACCTGCGACGGTGATCGAACCACCGTAAGTTAGAGTTTGTGTTTAAACTGGTGACTGGCCGCGGACGATGCATCTAGGTTCAGGGATTACACCCAGAACTACGGTCGACAGTCCGATGAGACCAATGTAACCCTACTCTGATATTTTCTAGTCTATATAACAGTAATTTATTTGCATTACTCTAACGCACATTGTCCCATTCAAATGCTAATCTATCACTGTTATGAAAGATACTTGGTTTCTACTATTGTTTACAGTAGTAAATTAATCATACAGATTATACTTGCGCCTCATTTACTTGCATTCTATATATGCTATTGTCTGTCTAACTACAGTATTTTTTTGGTTATCTTCTGTTGCTAAACGCAATCAATCTTTTCTCTTTTATCCTTGTTCACGACAAATAGGGTATAGTTATTTTCTTAAACTACTTCTGTCTAGTAATGGCAACAGATAAAAAATTAGCATAAAGTAAATAAATAGTTCTGTTCTACATATTTTCAGGGAGGAATATTATTCCCTACATATTTTCATTTCCTGCCTTAGATAAATATGTATATAAATCTAAGTATATAATTTTAAACAGAACATTATTTACCCATAGATAACACTATGTTCAATCTTCAAATTTAGTATCAAACTAATTTAAAAATTCACAGTAATACTTATTTGAATTAGACAGATTCAAGTTGTTGTCCTCCCAACCATTCAAGGGAGGCTATTACGTCCTCCACTTGCCCCCTAGCTCCAGAATCTGGACGGTGTCCCAGGTTAACAGTGGAATAAGTTTTCTTTCTGCTATGACCTCTGGATGGCCAATCCAATCAAACTCAGAAAATTTTGCTTTATAAGGGTTGCTGTGAGGTATTTTCAACTGATCATAACCAGCTCTAGAAAATATTCCCCTTTACCAATTGCACAGAACCCCTACTCCTCCCCTAGGATTCAGCTTTATCCTCAGAGGAGTAGGTAACTATCTTTCCAATTGTCCCCAACCACCTCCTATTCTTGGAAACATTTTTACCATCAGCTTAAAAGATTTTCTTTCCATTAATTAATTCCTCCTAATTTAATAATTTCAGCAAAATAATTTGTTTTATCAACAGTAATGATTTAAGTTTTTCTTGCCAGATAAAAGAAAATTAAACAAATTGTCTTTAACTAGTTAACACTAGTTAACTTAAATGACGCTGTCACAATATCATATATTTATTAGAAAAAAAAAAAATTTAATTTTTTTTATCTAAGTGAAACTCATGTAAACTTTTTAGCATTCTAAAATTCCTCTATAAAATTTTAGGTTTAAAATTTAATAAAAATAATACGAAAAATTGTTTACGATATTTTAGTTCTAAAATTGTAAAATTTAAAAATCTTCCTAAATCTTGACTAGATGAATTACTTTCGGTGTATCTTTGCACCTTTAGGGACAACCGCTAATTAATTTGATTGCATATTTACCTTTAATGCATCTTTGCACCTTTAGGAGCAACCGCTAGTTAATTTGATTATATATTTGTATGATACAACTAGATAAACTTACTATCACTCTAATCTTCAATTCATTGTCATACTAATTGGTAACGTACCTAATAACTATGATGTAAGGAGTAAATAAGTCATAATGACTATAACTTAAGGAGTAAATAAGTATAATACCACTCTGACATTTAGTTGAAAAGTAAATAAATATAATAACTCTATAATCTTTAGTTGAGTGTCATATGAATTGGTGATCATTACTTACGGAGTAAATAAGTCTAATAACATTTCAATTTCTAGTTGAATGCTATGCTAACCAATAATTATACATAAATCTACTATTATAATCTCTAACTTCTAATGGAGAGTAAACAAATAACTATTATGCAGAGAATACATCTAATACCAGTGTAATTTTTAATTGAAGGTTATGCTAACCCATAACTATTAAACACAAAATTCTTTAACTATATACTCACTGAAATTAAAATAGATTAAAACGTAAAATAATATTTTATAACTAAAAATATAATAATATAAATATTTTGATTATCTATATTTTATAAGTTATACACAATATTAATGAAATCCCACGTAATTAGTTTAACAACATTTTTGATTTTTTTGTTTTGCTTTTCTGGTTTTCACTTTTAAATTACTTTATTTTATTTTATTTTATTACTAAACAACATTTTTATAATTTATAAAAAAATATTATTTTTTAAATATTATTATTTAAAAATTAAAATTAAAATAATATCAATATTATTGAAACATAAATTTATAATTTAATATTATAAATTTTATTAACATTTTTATGTATTAAAAATATCAATTTTAAAATTTTAAAATATGTTTTCAAGTTCCTTTGACCGGCAGGTGAAATAAACAGTCCGTAAATTTTGATCATTATTCTTTGGGCTATTATTAAGTGAGAGTTTACACAAATAAAATAAAATAAAAATATGTTTTTTTTTATTCGTCAATTCTAAGAGTTTGTGGTAATGTAGTTATATTTTTCATAATGTATTTAATTGTTAAATTTATATTATACATGTATAATATTTTAGTGATTTTAGAAAAAAATTAGTTTTAAGTGATTTAAAAATTCAAATAATTTAAATATTAAATTTATGTTATATACTAATTATATATAAGATTTTAGTGAATTTTGCCATATTTAGTTTTACGTGACTTAGAGAGGTATTTTCATTCAATATGCACGATTAAGATAATTCATTATTTCTTTATCATTCAAGATGCATCTAATATATCTCATTATTCACTATTCCCCTATTATATTTATTGTTGTTTGATGATTTTGTATTTTAAGGTATATTTTGTGTTTTTGAGAAAAAATATAGGATATTTCATATATGATGAACACTTTTAGTAACCAATCACATGATGAGATTAAAGGTCATAATATAAGTATTTTTACATGATTAAAACTCTCTAAGAAGGAAACACTCAATGACCTGAGCCAACATAGCCACTTGAGACAACTTTATTAATGTAAAAGAAAATATTTTACATGAGAGAGTTCTCAAAATAAATCATCAACAATGACCCTACATGATCTATAAATAGAGATCATGAACCAATAGGGTCTTACACCATGGATCAATAGAAATTAATTAAAGAAGAATATGAATCATTGGATCATTCTACGTCTAAGGCATCTTGGTACTCTTAGACTATTAGATTACAACACATGCTAAATAAACACACTAAAAACACACTTTCATTTAATAAACACATCAGACCAAGTTGAATTTAACTAACTCCCAAGTCTCTAAATATGCTACCACCCCCCCCTTAAAAACAACTTGGGATAGGATTGAAGCATTTACAAAAGTGACACATCGGGAGAAGGAAGGAGGAATTAGAGCCTATCCCCCACTTAATGATAAATTGTTGAACTCCTATCACAGATCGAAGTTTAGAATACTTTGCTTCTTTAAGAGAATTTGTGAAAACATTTGAAACTTGATCAATCGTAGGGACAAAATCCACTTCAATAACTCAATCATGAATGAGTTTTACGATGAAGTGCATTTATAGCTCAATGTGTTTACTGCGGTGATGCTAAATTGGATCTTTGAGGAGCTTGATGACACTTTTATTATACCACTGAAGGGTGATCAAATGTTGTTGTTATAATCCAAACTTTTAAAGGATCTATTAAAGCAAAAAGATGATATGTGTTTAGATTCAACAAGATGATGAGCTTAGTGAAAATTAAGCACCTTCACTAAGTGGGGCCCGTAGGCTATTTTTAGGTGTATGTCTATTTTTAGACATGGTGAGCATATTCTATAAGTTGCAGGATGATATTTGTAGATGGTTGATCAAATGTGAAAAATAGATGAAATTCTATTTTTAGAATATTGGGCGAAGTCTATTTATAAATCGCCAATCTAAATATAGATGCATGTCGATTATTATTAGCCCTTAATAATAATCCGACAATAAATATCAACTTATTCTCTTGGAGCACTTTATTTTAGTGAACAGATTTGGCAAATCAATGGGCTGAAGGAATTACACAATTCCTAGGGTTGTTGGTGACTCATGCATGGAGGACTCAATTAGAACTGAAGTGGAAAAGTTATGACAGAGTTGGAAGAGTAGTTACAGGATTTGTTATTTAGTTTAACTCAGTTAAGTGAGTTAAACTTAGTTGAGCTAGTTGTATCTAGTATAATTGAAAGATACACTAGTGAGAGTTTAGTGAATTAATTATTTAATTAATTCATAACTAGAGACTCACTTGCAACTGAACAAATACAACAGTTAACTACTTGCATGTCAGTTCCAGTGGAAACCCAGTGGAGAGATAGGTGAAATGGTGAGATGGACTATATGTTGTGACTATAGTGATGCATTTAATGCATATGACACACATTGGAGATTCCAATGAGGATTGTGCAGTCAAGGCAAGGCCAATTTGAATTCATTCAGGGGTCTTCTTCAGCAGGGATTGCACAGTGGAGGTAGGCTGTCACGAGGCAAGAAATTGGTGCATAGAGATGCAAATTTCTGCATGACAATGTGTAATGATTGTTGATTGTACTGAGAGCTTGATCTACTAAGCTTTGTATGAGATTATTACATGATTCCATTGATATAAATAATATATGATAGTTGGGGTTTTTAGCTTTAAGCTTTCCTGTTAAAAAACTGTGTTTATGTGCGATTAATTTTCTTCATGAGTTTTTGATGCAGGAGCATCCTGCTTGATTTTAATTAAAATATTGTGTAATTAGGGGGGTGATATCTTTTTAATTATTTTATAAATTATTATGCTCATTTTTATTTAAATTGAGAGGAAAATGTGAGTGTGAGGATTATTGTGAATATTCTTTTAATTAATTAAGAATATGAGTGGAATTGGTTTGGGTAGATATTTTAGGGATTATAAATTCCTTAAATGGAACTTAGTTGAGTCAAAGAAGGGATAAATCTATTTTAGAGTTTGGTTGAGATTTGTGTGGAGGAAATCATGGATTCACATTAATCCATAATCATGTATAAATATGAGCTTTGTGATATAGTGAGGAATGCAGAGAGATATAGAGAGAAACGGTGTGAGAGTTTTGAAAAGGCCGAGAGCCGAGAGGCCCACAAATGTAATATTTAGGAAATTGGGTTGAATATAAATTTTCTTGTGTTATTATATACACGTATTTTATTTGTGTTGGCTCTCTCTTCTTTATATATGTTTTGAGCTAAATTAAATGTGGTTTTAACGAAGAATTTCTTTGAGGATTCCATGTTAAGGAAGAATACATTTTATTATGTGCAAGGATCTGTTTATAGTAGAATCCCTGCATCATTTGGTATCAGAGCCAAAAGATCACATTAATCTGTGCAACACGGACAAGAGATGAGTGAGTGAATTTAATCTCTGCAATTATATATATATATATATATATATATATACCGTAGGTGAGTGTGTGAGACAATATACATTGAGGCTCATAAGTCTTAATTTCCACCTGATCTTTTTTTTTGGTGATTCTTAATGAAATTGATTCTGGGTTAGATTTCGATGCTTTATAGGATGCTGTGAAGGTTTTCAATGGATTATTGAATTCTAAAAATGCAATGTTGATGATCACTCACTATTGAAGTATTATGGATTTTATAAAGCCTAATTATGTGCACATAATGGAAAATGGTCGTATTGTGAATACTGGAAGTGCTTCATTGGAAAAGCAGCTTGAAGAAGGTGGTTATAGAGTAACTTTTGATGTGTGAACACAAGAAAATTGGTGCATTCGAAAAACCAACGTTGACAAAAGGAAACCTTAGATTTGTAGAGTGTAAGTGATTGGTGTGGTTTCAAATTGGAAACCGAAACTTGAATTCTGTAAACGTTTGGAAGAAGTCTGTCACTGCAGGATGGTGTATTTGTCAAAGTATAGAGGCGTAGATGTTTGGACGCAGGCGTAGAGGAAGCTGGGAATCGATGATAGCAAAAAAACGTTGACACCCCTACAAAAGATGCATTGGGAAATATGTGTTTCTAACAGTGGCTGTAAGAGTCCAATTGCCTTGACCGCAACGCAGAGAAATGTTGTTCGGAATTTGATATTTCTGGTGCGATGGCTCGTGTGGCAGCGATTCCAGTAATGCAGAGACAGGCCATATAGCCTTTCCTCTCTCCTGTGTGATGTCCCATGTTGAGTAATGATTCCATTAACATCGCAAGCCATTATTACAGTCTTTTCTCTTTCTTATGTTGATGTTTTACATATATTAATGCATTTATTTACACTATCAACATGGAAATCAACACTATGGTAGCAGAGAAGATCACGCACTGGCTAAGGGAAAATCCACACCTCATTCCATTCTCATGATTGACACAAATTCGACTGATTCGATAGTCAAATTTGCTAAATTTTGATGCCAAATCAAGGATGTAGTTATTTCATAGAGGATTGATCACCGAGTTTGTTTTATTTGGTTTGTATAAATAACTATAAGAAGTGGAGACATATTTTGTATTTTACGTATCTCATTATTGATTGCATCGACATTATAATGGAATGTTAATTTTTCTAGAGTTGTGGTTGATCTGCTGACTCTTACAGAAAAAGACAAGGATGATATTTTGGTATGGAGATTCCAGTTGGAAAAAATATTATTGGCTCAGAAAATGATGATATACAAGTGAAATATTTTTGGAAAGCTCGTTGTCACTGCTACTCAAATTTTGGAATCCATGATTAAGTCTCCTCGCCCTACCCATGGTGAAGCGACAGATGTGGCTAATGCTGTTCTGGATGGGACTGATTGTGTTATGTTTAGTGGCGAGAGTGCAACGAGGCATATCCTGAGGTGGAAGTGAAAAGCATGTGACCAAAATTAAAAACAAGTTCAAGCTCCTTGTTGAGCCATTTAAATCTATGGTAAAGTGTAAAGCCATTATGCTCTGTAAAGGAATGTGGTAACAGCGGATTAATGGGAATGAGAGTGACAGAGACTTTGAATTGAGGAATTCGAGCAGCGATTCTTCCAGTGATAGTGAAAATTGAAATATGTTTAAGCTTTAGAAGTGAATCCTTCAATTCCAGTGAAAGAAAAGAAAGCAACAAAAGACAACAAAGTTACGCAACAAAAGCATGGTAAATGTTGGGCAAAGGTATGTTCAGTAAAATTGTGGGGCGAGCATATTATATGTTGACATTTTTTGGTTTTTTTAACCAAAATCGAAATTATAGATAAGTATTTTTGCAGGAATGATTTATATATATGTCAACATGTTGTTCAAACCATAATCAGAATTAAAGTGGAAATGTTTTAAATGCGAATGTATAAGGTTTTATCACCACAGTAAGTTTAAAGGAAATTAAGTTCCGCTTAAATGAATGGAAAAGGAGAATGCGCTATCCTGGGTGATATAAAGAGAAGCATGCATTTTATAATATACGAGGTGGTTTATTATGCATAGTGTGGGTTATTCACAGTCTTGGTTGCATCATTTTGGATCAAGGCGTGTAGTTGGAAATGGGAGAATTCTTTTGATTTGTGTTTTAAGGTTGAAAACACAAACAAACCACAATTGCTTGATGTTATAGAATCATTTTTTTTAACATCATATGGAGGCGCCTAAGGAGGTGTTGTTCAAGATGGACGCAATGTACGAGTTGTACATTATTCATCAAAGAGGTTGAAAACACGAGTAGCTTGTTCTCTATACAAAGGCGAAGAGATGTGAATTGATGTACAATTTATAATGTGCAATTGTATGGTGCATGGAAGTGCAGGAAAACTGTTTGCCCTAAGATGATGAGCGGCATGTGAATATTCACAGTGGTGAAATCCATAGAGTTGAAATTGCAAAGAGAATGTTTATTAATAACCTTGAAGGGAGCATAAGGTATGATCATTCATTTCAAAGAGGTATTTTTGAATGTTGAAAATTAAATGGTTTATTTATTTTCACCATAAAATCTTGGAAAATGGATTGCAATTCGATTTAAAGTCTTAAGTATCATGTGGATAATGGGAGACTGATGATATTTTCATAAGAATGGAGTATGAGAGAGAGTGAATATTTTACATCATGAAAATCTATTAAGGATGGATGTTCATTGGTATGTTGTATAACTTGAATTAGAGTCAAAATATCCACTATTGTAATTATTGGGTCAAGCTTTAAAGTCAAATAAGAGGTTAAGGTCAACTGAAAATTTGGATAGCTTGAGTCAAGATTGAGTTATTGTACAAGAGGGTGCATTTTCATCCAAGATGAAGAGTTGATGTAAAGTCTGGAGTCAAAGAGTCTTAAATTAAGTCAAAGGTTTGAATGTAATTGGGTGCATGATTGACAGAGCCCGACACCCAAAGAGTTGGTAATTATAACACATGAAATATTGAAGTTGTTGTTTGCAGTAAAGAGGAGCAAGAGAGTTTCCAGAAATGATTCCAAGACAGAAAATTGAAAGAGGTCAAGCACAGGAAGAGAGCTTGCATTGTTGAATGGAAAGTATGGAGGCTTGTTGAAAAGGGGATTTGAATGAAATCCATAAGTGAACAGATGAAGTTCGCAAAGGACAAGAAGATGACTGTTGATAGTCATTTCAAAGGTTCGGAGAAATACTTCCATAGAAGAAGGAAGATGCCAAGATAAAATGGCATATGTGAGCAATTAATTGATGAAGAGTATGAGTAGGAGAAAGTTGAGATAACAGTTCACCTTAAGTTATTGATGGAATTGTTTCAGAGAAATAAAGACCAGAGACATGGTTGGACCATGAGGAAGAAAGTGAAGTGGAAAAGGCTACACGCAAAGAGGGAACAACAGGTAAACATACAGTTGACAGAAGAGCTGAGGAAGCTCGAGCAGATGGTGAGTGTGCAATTGAGATGTGAAGAACTCAGAGAGGCTGAGTTGAAAATGGAAGTTTCCATTTGTGGCCCAGAACAGGGTGAAATTCTGGGTGGAGAGATCAATGAGAAATATCTCATGAACTATTGGAATAGTTCAGAAGAATTGTTGACAAGAAAAGCAGATGAGGCTATGAAGCCTTGTATTTTTAAATCTCATAGTTTGTGTATGTTTGCAGGATGTACAGAAGATGGTGGACAGTCTGGTGAAACTATCACAGAGATGAATGAAACTCTTAAGGTGAAGTATGAAGGAGAATGTCTTTCAAAGGAGGAAGGTACTGATTTTTTGCAGCAGGAATAAATCATAAATGAATTCTTGTTTGGTGTAAGATAGCCAGTTGAAGTTGTTATGGAGCATAAGCATAATGAAAATGCCGAAGTGATATTCCAAGGAGGTAAACAAATGAATTTGTTTAATGAAATTGATGAAATAATTTTTCAATGTGATGATACAGAAACCAGGATAACTCGGGAAGATTTCTAGAAGAAGAATGAAGCTAGGAACGAAGGTTGTGATGAAACGTTGGAAAGAATTCACATGGAAATAGAGTTCTTGGAATGATGGCTTAAAGAACCCGAGGGAGAAATGAAGCTTGCAGAACCTGATATAGAAGATATTGCAGTTACTGTGCATGATAGGGATGAAATGTTTTTAACCTTTAGAGAGTTGAGTGAATTTTATAACTTTTCAAATAATAATGTGGTTGTAGGTACAAAAGGAAACATAAATAAATATTATGTTGAAATCAGAGAAATTGAGCAGAAAGTATTTGGAGATGAGATGAAAAATCAGGAGCAGCAAGAAAGTTATGTCCTTAGAGACATAAAGGAAATAGAAGTATTGAACCAGTAGGATAAAGATGAAAGCAGCCACCAATTCAAAAGAGAATTTGCTGAAATCCAGAAAGTCTATGATGGGAGATTGGTGCTTGAAGCATCAAAAGAGGCCGAAAGGTCTTATCTTTTTTAAACTAATAGTTTGTTTGTGAATACAGGTACAGTACCGGATGATAAATTTGTTACTATAGGAGCAATCAATGACTATAGTTGTGATAAAGGAGAGTTCTTAATTATTCTTCATTTCAGAAAATTGAGCGTTCAACACAATTGGAGACGGAAGCATCAGATAAAGAGGAATTACTCCGAGGAATTGGCAGAAGAAATTGTTGGAGAGGACGATGGAATCCAGTTGATGGAATGAGTGATGAATTACAAAATGGAGTTGATACTTTAAAGGACCAGCAGCAAAACAGAGTTTGGAATCTTGGAGGGAGTAAGCGATGGAGACTTGTGGTTGTCACATTATTACAGAAAAGTGACAGACCTCATAGACAGGAGTCTATGGAAACTTCTCTACATGGGGAGTCTAATGCGGTAGCATCGTGCTTGATTTTTATTAAAATATTGTGTAATTAGGGGGGTTATGTCTTTGTTGAGACCTTAGTTAAGTTGAGAGGGGGGGGGAGGGGGTGAATCAGTTTAACACCTTCAAGAATTTTTAAAACCTTTGAATTAAACTTATTTACAATTTATCTTCATGATCAATTTTATATGGAAACAAAATTATATGTGCAGAAATGTTAAGATAATGTAACAACAGAATTATGACAAGAGCAGTAAGTATTAAGCAGACTGAATAACCATATTAACACATAGACATCACACACAGAGACAACAGATATACGTGGAAACCCACAAAGGGAGAAAACCACATCTTATTATTGTTGTGATGTAAAGGCAAGCTCCAACTCCCTCTCACCACTGATTTTCTGTAAGCACCAACCTACAAGAGGCTCCAACCTCAAATTCTGCAAGCTACAACTTGCAAGGAAGCTTCAACTCCCTCTTTTTCATAAAAGAAAAATTTGTTGATTTACCTTGGATATCAGCTCTGTTCTGTACCTTTGATTTTTTTTTTACTGTACTCCGATCTTCATATTTTCTTGATTATTTCTTTTTCTTCAATTCTGCATTCTCTTCTCTTTTATCAATTTACTCAAAGAAATGTATCCATTTCAAATTTATAGTGGGATTTTATCTTTCTCCAGAGACTTGCCAATTACATCACAAACAATGTAAACAGTTAAAAAATTTCATTCAATTACAGTATAAATTTCGAATCATTTCAACAACTCTACTCTCTCTCTGCTTTCCTCTCTCTTTTCAACAACAACCACACCTCTCTTTTTCGTTTCACTATATTCATTTTCCCTGTTCATTGCAGTTGCATAACTACTTCCTGTACAACTATCTTTTAATCGAACATAAAAAAAATAAAAAAAAATAAAAAAATAAATAAAAAATAAAAATAAAAATAAAAATAAAAAAAATAAAAATCTCGGCATTATTATAGAACCTTTTTAGAAAAACAAATATATCTGTACTCACAATATTTATCATGAAATAATACCTCAACCATCAAAGATGTAACCTTTGGTTTCGTATTTAAAATAAATGCTTTGACTCATTAAATATACATTCCAGATTTGTCATTCTCATAAAACAAATATCTGCTCACCAATTAAATGTTTTATAACCGTGGGTTTTATATTAATGAACAACCAACTAACCTCTAAAATATTTGGGCCCCACATGTCAACCCTGTTTTAAATACACATTCATATGTGACTCCAATACTCCGCTTCATAACCCAAAAATATTCTATGCTCAAGGTTTATCTTTCACATCTACAATATAACTCATGTGTGAGGTTCGACTTTATATATATATATATATATATATATATATATATATATATATATATATATATATATATATATATATATATATATATATATATATATATATATATACTTTGACATGTATTACTCCTTTAATCAATATTCCCCAAACTTTCCACACATCCATATAGTCGGGCCCACATCCTCGTTCAATGCATTTCATAACTCTTCATATTATTTGTTGGTCTATATGAGATATAATAAACCAACAATAAAACTTTTGCTTTTCCACATAAGTTAATATGCATCAAGACTCCATATTACGCCCAAATATCACACTGGCCCATTGCTTTTTGTTTCAATCTACATATATAAGACTCGGCGTATAACTCTGGTTTTATAATTTAACTCCAGTGGTCAATTAGCCATATTGAACCCTGCTTTATGAATGCATCAGTGAATATCTCAACTTTGTAATAGACCTCAATGTATTTGGGCCCACAGTTTCGAGCTCTTTGTATCTCATTACCCTTCGCGCATCCAACGGCTGTAATGCTATCACGCCATCATACAATAATCCAATGGTAGTCGCACTCTGAAAGCACTCGAGGTTTAATTCTTAACTCATGCGATGGAGATGGGGCCCAACATTAACCTCCTGCTCACATCCAACGGCTGGGGTGTCATTGCATCAACACCGATGATCCAACGGATTAAAATGCATATCGCACAACCAAACAGCACGAGGGTTAATCCTCCAACATCGCGCGAAATAAATGGTTTTCGTAAACCACTCATGGACACGCGATAGTCAAGAAGCTATATCGCGTTATTTTCTTCAAAACTGCTTACCATATTTGAGACCACACGAAAACCACGGTTTCTTTGTTCCCCAGTTTCACTGTTCACTCAAGGTTTCATTATCGGCTCAAGGTTCCAATCATCTTTATTTCTTCAGCGCTTTTGTTATATACAAAGATATATATACTTCGTTCAATGATTTTCCTTCTTATTTCTACCTTAACATAAAACTCGTGTTTCATTCTTACTTTAATATGACACTACCATAAGATTTAACCCCAAACTCCATTAGGTTTTCACTGCTCGAAGATCGGTTCCACCTCTTATCCTCAGGATTCCATCTTGACCTTTCAATCGTTTATTATACACATTCTGTTGCACTCTTGGTTCTTCCGCATGCTAAGCTAACAGTTCTATCAGAAAATTCAATACTTTTTCTAGGTTTGTATTTCGAATTCTTCGAAGCCCTTACTGTATTTCCTGTAAGTGCAGTCTGCTGCTTTGCCAAATGTAAACACTTATCCTTTCATGCTTTATATGTATAGTCTTCTGCAGTAATGTAAATCTGCTCATGCTTCATGTCTACACATCCTGTCACTATACTCTGCTTTGCCTCTTTATCATTCTGTTCTCCTATCACTTTATTCTGCTTTGCCTCTGCTGCTGTCCTTTTCCATCAATGACAACACTTCTAACAGTCTCCCCCTTTGGCATTGATGGAAATAACATGCTATTCTCTATTCTCTGCCATAGCTTCTATTCTTATAGCTTTCCTCCCCCTTTGACATCAATGGCGAAGGGCTGATATTCTGATCTTGAGGACCTGTTGCATGCTCTTGGTGGATCTCCCCCTGAAACGATGCTTTCTCTTTATATAAGATATTAGCATCTACAGACACTACCCCTAGTCTATCTATTAGATATTCAAAAGGTTCTCTAGCAAGAGGTTTTGTAAATATATCTGCGGTCTATTCTTTTGTTGGCACATATTCCAACTTCACTACGTTTTGAGCTACCTGTTCTCTGAGAAAATGATACTTGATTGGAATATGTTTAGTTTTTTAATGAAGCACATAATTTTTTGATATGCTTATGGCACTTGTATTATCACATATGATAGAGATAGGTTCATCAATGCTTACCTTCATATCTTGGAGGGTTTGTTTCATCCACATGACTTGTGTGAAACACGTTGCTGCTGCTATGTATTCTGCTTCTGCTGTAGATAGAGAAATAGATGTTTGTTTCTTACTTAGCCATGCCACCAAACTTTCTCCTAAATATAATGCACCTCCACTTGTGCTTTTTCTCTCATCAACACAGCTGGCCCAATCTGCATCTGTATATGTTGTCAAAAATAAGTTTTTGCCTTTTGGATACCATAGCCCATAATGTGCAGTCCCTTGTAGATATTTGAATATTCTTTTAACTGCTAGTAAGTGATTTTGTTTTGGTGCTGCTTGATATCTTGCCACAAGTCCTACAGCCAGCACAATGTCTGGTCTAGAAGCTATTAGGTATAACAGACTTCCAACCATGGATCTGTGAATTTTTTGATCTACATCAGTTGTTCCATCATCTGCACAAAGCTTGCATCCAGCAGTCATGGGAGTTGACACAGATTTGCAGTCTTCCATTTTGAATATTTTCAACATCTCTTTTAGGTATTTTTCTTGTGAGATAAATGTGCCTGTGCTCTTTTGTTGAATTTGTAGTCCTAGATAGAAGGTAAGCTCTCCAATCATAGACATTTCAAACTCTGATTTCATCTCTTAAGAAAATTCTTTTGTTAACTCATCTTTGCTGCTTCCAAACATGATATCATCTGCATACACTACTACAATCAGAAGCTCATCTTCATTTGCTTTTACATACAAGTTGTTGTCTACTCCTCCTTTCTTGAACCCTTGTTTTTGCAAATATTTGTCCAGCCTTGAATACCATGCTCGAGGAGCTTGTTTCAGCCCATATAATGCTTTCTTTAATCTGCAAACATAGTCTACCTTATCTGTTAAGGAGAACCCTTCTGGTTCCTCCATGTAGACTTCTTCCTCTAAATCTCCATTCAGGAAGGTAGACTTCACATCCATTTGGTATACCTTGAAGTCATGATAACATGCAAAAGCTAAAAACAGTCTGACAGCCTCCATTCTAGCTACAGGAGCAAATGTTTCATCATAATCAAGTCCTTCAACCTGTGAATATCCCTTGCACACAAGTCTAGCTTTATTTATGATTACCTATCCTTTTTCATTCATCTTATTTTTGAATACCCATTTTGAGCCAATGACATTTTTCTCACTAGATCTTGGAACCAGTTCCCAAGTGTTGTTCTTCTCAATTTGGTCCAATTTTTCATTCACGGCATTCACCTAATGTTTGTCTTTGCTGGCTTCTTCAAACTTCTTTGGCTCTATTTGTGACAACATTGCTAGGTATACCTCTTCAGTCTGTTCAGTTAGTTGTCTTCTGTCTGTACACCTACACTCTTGTCCCCAATGATTTGATCTTCTGGATGGTTCTTCTGAATGTATCTTGAGGAGCTTTTCGATCTCAGGTCTGTATCTTCTGTTGGCTTGATTATTTCATCATTATCTTGATTCTCTTCTTCATGAACTTCTGAAGGATTGCTGCAATCTGTACTTCTTATCTTGTCCGATAATTCTTCATCAAATCTTACATCAATACTTTCTACAATTTTGTGAAGTATTTTGTTGTAGCACCTGTAACCTTTACTCTTAGATGCATATCCTAAGAATATTCCTTCATCTGTTCTTGCATCAAACTTTCCCAGATTTTCATCATTATTTTTTATAAAACACTTACTTCCAAAAACTCTAAAATGCTTGATTGATGTTGGTTTACCGTGCCATAATTCATAAGGAGTCTTGTCACTGTTTGGTCTTAAATGAGCTTTGTTTAGGATATGCACAGTTGTGTGTACTGCTTCTGCCCAAAAGGTTTGAGGAATGTTACTTTCTTGCATCATGGCTCTGGAAATCTGTTGTACAAACTTGTTTTGTCTCTCTGCCACTCCATTTTTTTGAGGTGTTCCTGAAATTTTGAACTGTTGCTTTATCCCATGCTCATTGCACAGATCTGCAAAATCATAATCTGTAAATTCAACCCCCTCTATCTGATCTGATTCACTTTAGCTTGCATCCTGTTTGATTTTCTGCCAAAGCTTTGAATATTTTGAATTTCTCAAGTGCTTCCGATTTGTGCTTGAGAAATGCAACCCATGTCATTCTGGAAAAATCATCTATTATTAGCATGAAATAGGATTCTCCACTTGGTGTTTTAGATCTCGAAGGCCCACACAGATCCATGTGAACAAGTTGAAGAGGTCTGCTTGTAGATAGCTTCTCTTTGATTTTGAAGGATGTACCTTTCTGCTTACCTAGCTGACAGGATTTACATATTGTATTTGAAGGCTTCTTTATGGCTAGCATATCTCTGATTGCATTCTTTTTGCTTAGACTAATGATATGATCAAAGTTTAGGTGTCCCAATCTCCTATGCCATAACCAAGACTCCTCAAATTTTCTAAGATGACATGCTTCATTTTCTTCTTTTACTACATAGGCATTGCTTTCTGTTCAAACACCTTTGATCATGGTTTTTCTAGTGGTGCTTGATCTTACTTCAAAGTCTTGAGCTCTAAAAAGAACTTCACAGCCTTTATCACACATTTGACTAACACTCAACAGATTTTCTTTCAGTCCATCCACAAATAGTACATCCTGGGCTTTTCCTCTGCCATTGTCAAGATTGACTAAGCCTCTTCCTTTGATCTTTCCTGCTTTATCATTTCCAGAAGCAACATTTCCAGATTTCTTTTCATCAAAGGTTATCAACTTGCTTCTATCTCCTGACATATGCTTTGAGCAACCGCTATCCAAATACCATTGGCTTTTTAGATCTTGAGCTATTAGGGCCAAGTCACATTTATTCACTTTCTTTTTCCACTGCAAGCATCCTCTTGTTTGGTACCTTTTCTGAGATGATGAACCATATTCTCTTAGAGGACATTTGGAAGACATATGTCCACTTTTATTGCATACACAACATTTGGATATATCTTTAGTAGAATTATAAGTAGGAGTAAACTCTCCATGATTCATAAACCTCCTTGAGGTTTTTAACATCAGTCTTTGTCCATATTTTCTGCATTCTATGATTTTATGGCCAAATTCATTGCAAAAAAACAGTATCCATAAAAACAATTTGCATACCTGATAAAAGGTTGTCTCCTCCATTTTCCTGCTTGAGAAATTTTTTTTACTGTTTGCATCCTTTGCTGGTTTGTATTTATTCTTCTTGTATGAAAATATGCAACAATATGTCCCAATTTGTGGCAGGCATAACAAGTGACATTTTTCATAGGAGGAAAAAATCTCCTTTGATGACTTCCAAATTTGACATATTCAGGAGTATACGAGTTTTTTCCAGTTGAAAATTTATTTACTTCATCCTTTGTCATTTGAGCTTCCTCCTGGTTTTTATCTACTTTATTGCAGGATTCTTCTTCCTTTGAAATCTTCAAAGTTGCTTGGATATTCTCATGTGCCTTTACAAAAATAGTATTTTTTCTTTCTTTTTCTTTTCCTTTGCTTGATTCTCCTTCATAGCCTATCCCAGTTTTTATCAGAGGAGATCTTTGAGCATCTAGAATCTCATTTAACTTACCAGAGCTTGTTATTTGAGAAGTATCTATTTTCCTCTGGGAATTTTCTAATTTCTTCCTTAAGCAAACTACTTCTTCTTCCAACTTCTCTTGTTCCTGAGTTTTATCCTTGATTTGCTTAAGTAGAATATCCTCTACCTTCTTGGCTTCTTCAAGCTCTACTTTCAACTAAATGAGGGCTTCTGAATTTTTTTCCTCTCTTACATATTTGAGAAGAATGTCCTTCTATTTTATGCACTTCAGTTTTAGTCTGTAAATTTCCTCCAAGGCACTTCTTAGTTCCCCCTCAAGTTCCACTTCACCTTCTTCCTCATCTTCTAAAAGACATTCTTCCAGCTCTTCTGTAACCATCAAAACAAATTCTAATGTTCCTTCTTCACTTGAGAATTCAGCTGAGTCTTCTGATGCATTTTTTTCTTGCTGAGCATAGAAAGATTTTCTATTGAATCTCTTTACTTTTTTCCAGTTCTTAGATATGGTCTTCTCTGATTCCTGAGCCTGACTCTTTTTTTTCTTATAAGGACACTTAGAAGCATAGTGTCCAACTCTTCCACAATTGAAACATTTAAATGTAAGTTTACCTTTATATTTACTTGAGCCTTTATCCAACTTCCTGATAAATTTAGCCTCTTCTTCATCAGAATAAGAGCATATATCTTCTTTTTCTTCTTTCTTCTTCTCTGCCTTAAAAGTTGCCTCCCTTACATTTGACTTCCTCTGTGGCAGTCTCATCTCATAAGTTGTTAGTTTTCCAAGAAGCTGGTTCATGGTCAAGGTTTCCCAATCTGTTGTTTCTTCTATGGCAGAGACCTTGGGATTAAAACTAGATGGAAAAGATCTTAGGATATTTTGAACAATTACACATTCTTGCATGGTTTCACCTAGTGCTTTCATATTATTGACAATTTCTGCAACCCTTAAAAAGAAACTAGCAATATCTTCATCATCATTCATCTTTAAATTTTCAAACTGGGCTCTATAGACTTGAAGTTTAGCTGTCTTCACCTTTTTATCTCCCTCATGAATATTTTCTAGAGTTTCCCACATTTCTTTGGCAGTCTCGCTGTGCATTACTTTGATGAATTCTACCTCACACAGTCCATTCAAGATTGCATTCATTGCCTTTGCATTAGCCACAAAATCTTGTTTGGCTTCTTTCTCTGGGACATTTGCCTTAGAGTCATATCCAAATTCCACAGCAACCCAAACTTCTATTCCTAAGGACATTATGTATGTTCTCATTCTGATTTTCTAGAAGGCATAATTTTCACCATTGAAAAAAGGGGCTTTGTTCGTTGAGGATCCTTCTTGACTAGCCATCCCAAAAACCTAGGATCTCCTTTCAGTTGTTAAATTGTGACAAAAAGGAACCTGCTCTGATACCAATTGTTGAGACCTTAGTTAAACTGAGAGGGTGGGGGGTGAATCAGTTTAACAACTTCAAGAATTTTTAAAACCTTTGAATTAAACTTATTTACAATTTATCTTCATGATCAATTTTATATGGAAACAAACTTATATGTGCAGAAATGTTAAGATAATGTCACAACAGAATTATGACAAGAGCAGTAAGCATTAAGCAGACTGAATAACCATATCAACACATATACATCACACACAAAGACAAAAGATATACGTGGAAACCCATAAAGGGAGAAAACCACATCTTATTATTGTTGTGATGTAAAGGCAAGCTCCAACTCCCTCTCACCACTAATTTTCTGTAAGCACCAACCTACAGGAGGCTCCAACCTCAAATTCTACAAGCTAAAACTTGCAAGCAAGCTTCAACTCCCTATTTTTCATAAAAGAAACATTTGTTGATTTACCTTGGATATCAGCTATGTTTTGTACCTTTGATTTTTTTTTACTGTACTCCAATCTTCATATTTGATTGATTATTTCTTTTTCTTCAATTCTGCATTCTCTTCTCTTTTATCAATTTACTCAGAGAAATGTATCCATTTCAACTTTATAGTGGGATTTTATCTTTCTCTAGAGACTTTCCAATTACATCACAAACAATGTAAACAATTAAAAACTTTCATTCAATTACAATATAAATTTCGAATCATTTCAACAACTCTACTCCCTCTCTGCTTTCCTCTCTCTTTTCAACAACAACCACGCCTCTCTTTTTCATTTCACTATATTCATTTTCCCTGTTCATTGCAGTTGCATAACTGCTGCCTGTACAACTGTATTTTAATCGAACATAAAAAAAACTGTCAGCGTTATTATAGAACCTTTTTAGCAAAAAGAATATATTTGTACTCACAATATTTATCATGAAATAAGAACTCAACCATCAAAGATGTAACCTTTGGTTTCATATTGAAAAGAAATGCTTTGACTCATTCAATATACATTCCGGATTTGTCATTCTCATAAAACAAATATTTGCTTGCCAATCAAATGTTTTATAACCATGGGTTTTATATTAATGAACAACCAACTAACCTCTGAAAGATTTGGGCCCCACATGTCAACCCCTATGGAAGTACAGATTCATAGGTAATTGGCATCTTTCATAGCCTCAAAAATATTCTATGCTCGGTTTATCTTTCGCATCTACAATATAACTCATGTGTGAGATTCATTTTATTTATATATTTATATATATATATATATATATATATATATATATATATATATATATATATATATATATATATATATATATATATATATATATATATATATATATATACTTTGACATGTATTACTCCTTTAATCAATCTTCCCCAAACTTTCCACACATCCATATAGTCAGTCCCACATCCTCGTTCAATGCATGTCATAACTCTTCATATTATTTTTTGGTCTATATGAGATATAATAAACCAAAAATAAAACTTTTTCTTTTCCACATAATTTAATATGCATCAAGACTCCATATTACGCCCAAATATCACACTGGCCCACTGCTTTTTGTTTCAATCTACATATATAAGACTCGGCGTATAACTCTGGTTTTATAATTTGACTTCAGTGGTCAATTAGCCATATTGAACCCTACTTTATGAATGCATCAGTGAATATATCAACTTTGTAATAAACCTCAATGTATTCGGTCCCACAATTACGAGCTCTTTGTATCTCGTTACTCTTCGCGCATCCAACGGCTATAATGATATCGTGCCATCATAAAATAATCCAATGGTAGTCATGCTCTGAAAGTGCTCATGGTTTAATTCTTAACTCATGCGATGGAGATGGGGCCTAGCATTAACGTCCCGCTCACATCCAATGGCTGGGGTGTCATTGTATCAACACCGATGATCTAGCGGATTAAAATGCATATCGCACAACCAAACAGCACGAGGGTTAATCCTCCAACATCGCGCAAAATAAATGGTTTTCGTAAACCACTTATGCACAAGCGACAGTCAAGAAGCTATATCGCGTTATTTTCTTCAAAATTGCTTACCATATTTGAGACCACGCGAAAACCACGGTTTCTTTGTTCCCCAGTTTCACTGTTCACTCAAGGTTTTGTTATCGGCTCAAGGTTCCACTCAGCTTTATTTCTTCAGTGCTTT
This sequence comes from Pinus albicaulis, assembly GCA_034641835.2. NCBI lineage: Eukaryota > Viridiplantae > Streptophyta > Pinopsida > Pinales > Pinaceae > Pinus > Pinus albicaulis. The sequence goes on along the minus strand of CM076581.1, from coordinate 1,638,344,364 downwards.
CGTTATATACAAAGATATATATACTCCGTTCAAATATTTTCCTTCTTATTTCTGCCTTAACATAAAACCTGTGTTTCATTCTTACTTTAGTATGACACTACCATAAGATTTAACCCCAAACTCCATTAGGTTTTCACTGCTCGAAGCTCGGTTCCACCTCTTATCCTCAGGATTCCGTCTTTACCTTTCAATGGTTTATTATACACATTTTTTTGCACTCTTGGTGCTTCTGCATGCTAAACCAACAGTTCTATCAGAAAACTCAATGCGCATTCCAGGTTTGTATTTCTAATTCTTCGAAGCCCTTATGGTATTTCCTGTAAGTGCAGTCTGCTTCTCTGCAAAATGTAAACACCTGTCCTTTTTACTGTATTTCTTGTAAGTGTAATCTGCTACTCTTCCAAATGTAAACTCCTGACCTTTCATGCTCTATATGTATAGTCTTCTGCAGTAGTGTAAATCTGCTCCTCATGCTTCCTGTCTACACATCCTGTCATTGTACTCTGCTTTGCCTCTTTATCACTCTGTTCTCCCCATGCTCTTGCATATCCTGTCACTATATTATGCTTTGCCTCTGCTGTTGTCCTTTGCCACTGCTACTGTCCTTTGCCATCAATGACAACACTTATAACAGTCTTTTTAATTATTTTATAAATTATTATGCTCATTTTTATTTAAATTGAGAGGAAAATGTGAGTGTGAGGATTATTGTAAATATTCTTTTAATTAATTAAGAATATGAGTGGAATTGGTTTGGGTAGATATTTTAGGGATTAGAAATTCCTTAAATGGAACTTAGTTGAGTCAAATAAGGGATAAATCTATTTTAGAGTTTGGTTTAGATTTGTGTGGAGGAAATCATGGATTCAATTAATCCATCATCATGTATAAATATGAGCTTTGTGATAGAGTGAGGAATACAGAGAGAGATAGAGAGAAACGGTGTGAGAGTTTTGAAAAGGCCGAGAGCCGAGAGGCCCACAAATGTAATATTCGGGAAATTGGGTTGAATCTGATTTTTCTTGTGTTATTATATGACCGTATTTTATTTGTGTTGGATCTCTCTTATTTATATATTTTTTGAGCTGAATTAAATGTGGTTTTAATGAATAATTTATTTGAGGATTCCATGCTAAGGAAGAATACATTTTATTATGCGCAAGGATCTGTTTTATAGCAGAATCCCTACATCAGTTTTTCAATTGGCGATTTAATTTTCGCAAGATTAACAGTAGAAGGATTCGGTATTTAGCAAGAAGATAAATATTGTTAGATCAAGAGAATTCGGTAATACATCAGTATTAATAAATTTCTACATGGTATCAAAGCAGTGTTAAGCACTGGAGATTGCAATAGTGAAGAGGTGTTGAGTTTTGTGCTGGTGGAAAATTCGAATTTGCTACAGAAATTTCTTGGTGCGACAGTTGAGTATTCATTGAAATGTCTTTCAATGGGTTGTGATTGGAGTATGCCCTTGAGGGTAGCTCAAATTAAATAGCCTGGAAGGATAGGATGGAGGCGGTGCTTGAATATAATGGACTTAAGGAGTTCATCGATAGCGATGTTCCTAAGCCTACTTCTAGTGATGCTGCAGTACTTGACGCATGGCAAAAGAAGGTAGCGAAGACAAGAAGAATTCTGTTGTAAGGTGTGAAAGACCATATTTTGTCAAGCCTTCGTGTGAAATCCACTCCATTTGCAATGTGGAAGGATTTGACAGATATTTTCCAAAGCAACAATGACCATAGGAAGTTGGCGCTGAAAGATAAGCTCACAAAAATCAAAATGGAGAAGGGAAACAGTATTCCAAAATATATCACGAAGTTTTTCCAATGTAGGGATGAGCTGGGGAGTGTGGGAATTACAGTTGCAGATGATGAATTGGTAAGCTTGGCTCTCCTTGGGCTTCCGAAGAGTTGGCATAGCTACGAAAACTTTGTCAATGGACGGGAGAAACTGTCGGATTGGGAGCGACTTTGGTCGGATCTTGTGCAGGAGGAGATAAGGCGGAATACCAGGGATGGCTCTTCATCAAAGAATGATGATGAAAATAATTGCGCTTTGGCTGCCACAACAAGGAGAGAGAAGAGGAAGAAATACCAACCAAAATTCGAAGCTAAAGGAAAGAAGCTAGATTTTTCCAAAGTGAAGTGTTTTCACTGTCACAAACATGGGCATCTCACCACTAACTGCCCATAGAAAAATAAGAACAAGAAGGTTTTTGGAGCTGCAGCGGGTGAGGCCTTAGCCTCGCAATTTAAACTTGATTTCTCCTTGATTGCATGCTTGGTTTAAAGCACAATGGGATCAGTGTTGTATCTTGATAGTGGTGCTTCCTTCCATATGACGAGAGACAAGGAGTTGTTTAGTGACTTGGAGGACAAGGATCTCCAAATGCATATAGAGATGGGTGACGATGGTAGATATAGTGTGACCTAAATTGGAACCATTACCTTTGAGAGGGAGCCAGGTAAACCATTTCTGTTGAAAGATGTTATGCATGTTTCAGGTCTGAATAAGAACTTGGTCTCGGTCACTATGTTGGAGGACAGAGGTTATGACATTGTTTTCAGCAAGGGAAAAGCTTTCCTACGACATAAAACAACGGGTCAAACCAAGAGGATAGGGATTAGTGTTAAGAATCTCTACAAGCTGGAGGTAGATGGATGCACTGCAATGATGGGAAAAGTAGAAGAAGTGGTGAGCCGGGATGAGGACGAATTATGGAACAGGAGATTGGGCCATCTTCACCATGGCACCTTGAATATTTTGCAGCATATTTCTACTGGAATTCCCAAGGGTAATTTTGCACAGTCAAATCAGTGCAAGGGATGTACTATGGGTAAGTTTGTGAAGACCACCTTTCATAAGAAGGAGAACCGTGCTTCGGTGATCCTAGAGAGAATTCACACAGACATGTGTGGACCTTTCTCGGTTGCTTCAACAGCAAAACACAAGTATTATGTTATATTTTTTGATGAATATTCTTGTAGATGTTGGATATTATTCATGAAGAAGAAGAGGAAACTTTCTCAAAGTTCTATGAGTTTAAAGAATTGGTGGAGAAGGAGTCGAGGAAGCAAGTGAAGGCTCTATGGAGCGATAATGGTGGTGAATATATCTCAAACAAATTCAAAGACTTCTGTAGAAAAGAAGGAATCAAAAGAGAACTCATAACGCCTCATAACCCACAAAATAATGGGGTCATAGAGAGGAAGAACAAAACGATCGTGGGTGCTGCACGAGCTATGCTGCATGACCAAGGCCTACCGATGCACTTGTGGGCAGAAGCATGAAATACCATGATTTATGTGAAAAAATGTTGTCCTCATAGAGTACTTGGCATGAGTATACCTGAAGGATATTTTACTGATAAGAAGCCTGACATTTATCATTTGAAGATTTTTGGCTCATTTGTTTACATTCATGTGACAAAGGACGCCGGGAAGAAGCTAGAGCCGACTGCAAAAGTTGGGATATTTGTGGGGTACACAAAAACACCCCATAATTATCATGTGTATTTTCCAAACACTCGAATAACTGTGGTGTGACGGGATTCAAAATTCAATGAGGTGAAAGCCATGAAGTTGTCGTTTGAGAGGGAGCTACACTTGCATGCAGAGGAGGAACTACTTGTTCCCAAATATGAGCCTCTATATGTGGATAATCCACAGGAGGAGATTCATGGAGTGGAGGAGTCCACTCATGTAGAACCAAACATCAGAATAGGCAGAAAGCATACCACATAAGCTAAGAGACTGAATCTTGATGCGGCACAGAATGTAGGAGTCCCTACATCACAACGCAGATAGAGACAGTCACCTAACCAGTTTATTGGATACATGGCTCTTATGAGAAAGTGTATCCTGACAGAGCCATTTTATTTTGAAGAAGCAGCGGAGGAGCCCACATGGGTAGATGCCATGGTGGAGGAGTATGACTCCATTTTCAAAAACAATGCTTGGGAGATTGTTCCAAGGCTGGTGGGTAAATCAGTTGTAGGATCAAGATGGATCTACAAGGTAAAGCAAGTTGTTGATGGGAGAATCGAGAAGTATAAGGCAAGATTTGTTGCCCGAGGCTTCTCACAGATCGAGGGGATTGATTATGAAGAAAACTTTGCACCTGCCGCATGGTATTCTTCCATAAGGACCATCCTTGCTCTCTTAGCACAGATGGGTTGGCACATTCATCAGATGGATGTGGAGACTGTGTTCCTTAATGGGATCATTGAGGAAGAAGTGTACATTGAGCAGCGTGAAGGATTTGAGATCTTTAGCAGTGAGTCTCATGTGTGCAAACTCAAAAGAGCGTTGTATGGGCTGAAGCAAGCACCACGTTCTTGGTACACTTGGATCGACAACTATTTCACCGAACTCGGTTTCACCAAGAGTGAGGCGGATTAAAACTTGTACCAAATTATGGTGGAGGGTAAGATTTTAATCATTTTTCTTTATGTTGATGATTTAATACTAACGGGTGATGAGAAGTTGATACACTCATGCAAGGCAGATCTTGCAAAGGATTTTGAGATGAAGGATTTGGGCCTCCTTCATTATTTCCTTGGATTGGAAATATGGCAGCTAGAAGGTGAAATGTTTGTGTCTCAAGGCAAGTATGCTCGGTAGATACTTAGTAAGTTTCACTTGGAGGAATGAAAGCCCATGGATACTCCTCTTCCAGGAAATTGGAGGAAAGAGGATGCTACATCGGCAGAAGTAGTGGATGCCATTGTTTATCGACAGTTGGTGGGTTCGCTCATGTATTTAGTTAATACAAGACCAGACATATGCTATGCGGTGAACCAGCTTTCACACGATGGTTAAGCCTACCAAGCTCATTTGGAAGGCAGGCAAGCATGTCCTGAGATATCTCAGGGTCACATCTGAGTATGGCTTATGGTATAGACAGACGGATGAAGTGAAGTTGCATGGCTTCACGGATGCAGATTGGGCAAGTAGCCCAACGGAAAAAAAGAGCACATTAGGAGCATTTTTTAGTATTATATCTACTACAGTTTCTTGGTACAGCAAGAAACAAAGATCCGTGGCACTCAGTTCAGTGGAAACAAAATACATGGCAGCAAGTCAAGTTTCATGTGAGGCTATCTGGATGAGGAAGATCATGGTCAGTTTGTTTGGTTCTCATTTAGATCCTACAGTGATTCATTGTGATAATCATAGTTGCATTAAACTCTCGATTAATCTTTTGTTTCATGATAGATCTAAACATATTAATATCTGGTATCATCATATCAGATATTGTGTGCAGCGGAAGATCATGTTGCTTCAATACATTCCTATAGAAGATCGGGATGCAGTATTCTGACGAAGGTGCTCAACAGGAGAAAATTAAAACACCATAGAGGCAGGATCAGGGTGAAGGATAATCCCTATTTTGTTGAGAGGGAATGTTGAGATTCAACAAGATGATGAGCTTAGTGAAAATTAAGCACCTTCACTAAGTGGGGCCCGTGGGCTAATTTTAGGCGTATGTATATTTTTAGACATGGTGAGCATATTCTATAAGTTGCAAGATTCTATTTGTAGATGGTTGATAAAATGTGAAAAATAGATGAAATTATATTTTTAGAATATTGGGCGAAGACTATTTATAGATCATCAATCTAAATATAGATGCATGTCGATTATTATTAGCCCTTAATAATAATCCAACAATAAATATCAACTTATTCTCTTGGAGCACTTTATTTTAGTGAAAGGATTTGGCAAATCAGTGGGCTGAATGAATTACGCAATTCCTAGGGTTATTGGTGACTCATGCATGGAGGACTCAGTTAGAACTGAAGTGGCAAATTTATGACAGAGTTGGAAGAGTAGTTACAGGAGTTGTTATTTAATTTAACTCAGTTAAGTGATTTAAACTCAGTTGAGCTAGTTGTATCTAGTATAACAGAAATATGCACTAGTGAGAGTTTAGTTAATTAATTATTTAATTAATTCATAAGTAGAGACTCACTTGCGATTGAAAAAATACAACAGTTAACTACTTGCATGTCAGTTCCAGTGGAGACCCAGTGGAGAGATAGGTGAAAGGGTGAGATGGACTATCTATTGTGACTATAGTGATGCATTCAATGCATCTCTCACACATTGGAGATGCCAATGAGGATTTCATGGTCAAGGCAAGTCCAATTTGAATTCATTCAGGGGTCTTCTTCAGTAGGGATTACGCAGTGGAGGCAGGTTGTCAGGAGGCAAGAAATTGGTGCATAGAGATGCAAATTTTTGCATGACAGTGTGTAATGATTGTTGATTGTACTGAGAGATTGATGTACTAAGCTTTGTATGATATTATTACATGATTCCATTGATATACATAATATATTATAGTTGGGGTTTTTATCTTTAAGCTTTCCCATTAAACAACTGTGTTTATGTACGATTGATTTTCTTCATGAGTTTTACAATTGGCGATTTAATTTTTGCAAGATTAACAGTGGAAGGATTTTTTATTTAGAAAGAAGATAAATATTGTTATATTGGGAGAATCCGGTAATACATCAGTATTAATAAATTTATACAATATGGATCTTGGAGGATAAGATTCAGGAAGCTTGAATTTCAAGAGAGGAGGATAGAAAACATACAGATATGTCATAACACTGATCACAAGAACATTTATAAAAATGCAAGAATTGAATACATCACAAAAATATGGAGAGAGAGAGAGATAGAAAAAGAGAAGAAGAAGAAAAAAATGAATAATAATTCCATTAAGAATTATCATTTCGAGTTCCATTTTACATAAAAATATGCCTTTGTGAATTATACATCTGAACTTAGACTATGACCCACCTAATATTTGGATCAACCCCCCCCCCCCCCAGAAAATGATGGTCCTCATCATTCAAAATGCTAAAAAAATAGGGAACCCATTATGTTTAATGTACCATCATGATTACAATGTGTCAAATGACAATGAAGAGAAGGGTTTTATGTGGTTAACCCATAACCATGGGTTTTTGGATTACCCATAACCGAGTTGGCTTATAAAATATATTTTTGTGGTTTAGCCATAACTGTGAGTTTGTGGATGACCCAAACCAATAATTGTTTTTGAATTTTTCTAGTAATGGAACTCTTGTTGCAACTTTGACGATAACTTTTTCTACAAGTGATGAAGTCAAATTTATTCAAAGGATTATTTGAGATATTGAAGAGATATTTACATTGATATAATATACTTACTTTGTAATGATATGTGGAGTGGTAAATCATTCCTAAAACTCAAGGTATGTAGGGCCACGTACCTCTACAAATACGTGTGACTTAAATTGATGATATATCTCAGATCGAGAAACAAAATCAAATTTTGTAAAAAAACCCATTTGAGCTAACAAAAAATACTTTAAAATGAATTATTTTGCACCCTTTGAATTTATATATAGAGATTGTGGCATCTACAAGAAGTTCGTTGAATATTGTTGCCTTGTGTTCCATCCATTATTGTACTTCTATGGCTGTCATACCACTGTGGCGAAGCTAAGAAATAGATAAAATGAGTTCTTCTAATATTATATGTGCCACATAGAAAATATTTTAAGCTATGGAATGGTTGCATAAATCTACAATAACAATGAGTGTGAGAATACCAAGTGAAAAGAACCACAAAAGATGCCAAGGGTTTGTAGAACAACATTGATTGTTGTAGAGGTCATTGAACCTATGTGTTGTAGACCAATGGATTTAGTAAATCCATGTAAAAATGATCTTGCAATGGTGAATGAATATTGTAGGGTAGAAAAATTTGTAATGAGTGTGAATCAATTGTGATATTACAATGTCTGGCTAAGAAAATGGACCCCAAAAGTGCCAATAGGAGGTTAGATATTGTTTCAAAACTTTGAAACTAAAATATGTTTAAAACCCTTGTTTCCATCGAGTCATAACCTATTATGATACCACGGATCAAGATCTTGAGGATAATATATATAAATCTTGAATGTTGAGAGAGGAGGAGAGAAAAAATACAAATCTTCCATAAATTGTATCACAATAACATTGATTTAAATGCAAGAACAAAAGACATCACAAAAGTATGAAGAGAAAGAGACAAAGACCAATAATTGGAGAAGATGAAAATTTTAATTAAGAAGAACCATTACATACAATGAGGCTAATTTTAGGATGTCTCCTTCTCGACGTTCTCTCTCTTCCTATTTCTTTATTATAAGGTGTGTTTTTTGATGGTTACTCTGCTAGCTAAATATCTATCAAGTTTCTTTTTACCTAAAAATATGAATTTATGACTTATAAATCAAAACTTGGGCTATAACTCCCATAAGATTTGGATCATAAAACTTATTTACTTGCATTAACCACTACTTAGTACTCTAATTCTCTTAAAGAAAGAGAAATAGTATGTTGATTGTTACAAACTCGTGTGACAGGTACAAAATCAAGACTGAAAACATAACTTGTAATAGACTTCTAATCAGTAGGGTTTCCAACCCAATCTAAATCAATAAAACCAACCAACAGAAGACACCCCTGAACTTTATTATATCCCAAAATAAACTATACCCCAAATATATCGAAGTATCTGTTTTGTTGTTTTCCAATGAATTTCATGTGGTATTTTCATATATTGGGCGAAAATACCAACAATAGGAAATATTAGGACTATTATGAGTCAAATATAAGAGGCTACCAACTAACAAATTATACAAATTAGCATTAAATTCAGGTGTGGGTTTTAGTAAGTTTGTCACTAGAATGAAAGGGAGAATGGGATAGTTTACAATATTCCATGTGAAAATGATGAAAAAGGTCACATGCATACTTATATTAGGAAAGTAAAATTCCTTCCTTGGTTTTCAATACTTGGAGGTCAAGAAAATAATTAAAATATCATAATTTCAAACCTCTTCTTGAGGTTTGAATTCACATGGGTTAAAATTTTAGGGTCACTACCAATTAGGATAAGGTCATCGAAACAAAAAAACAAGGATTATGAGTTTTTTCACTATTGACAACAAATGCCATTGATGTCAAAGGGGATGCCTAAGGAAGCAGTACGAGAGTCAGATCTCTTGCATCCCCTTATTAAGTGAAGTCAAATAGGTTTGAATTTTGTTGAGTTTTTTTTTATGTTATGATATCCTAATGTGTTAATGGATGTTATGGTTGGATATTCCTCTTTGAGACCTTTCAAATATATATCATACTTTCAAAGTCATTCATGAATCAAAGGAAACAGTATGAGAGTCGGATCTCTTGCATGCCCTTATTAAGTGAAGTCAAAGAGTTTTGAATTTTATAGAGTTTTTGTCGAAGTTATGATGTCCTAATGAGTTTATGGATGTTATGGTTGGATATTCCTCTCTGAGACTTTCCAACGATATATCACACTTGGAAAAACTCCTCCCATATGAGAAGTTATGATTACTTAAAGTTGGCAGTTGTAATGAGGACAAAAAGCACCAAATTTATGTAAATTCACAAGATTTTTTAAACATCGCACATGTTGAGGGAAGATCCATACATTGGAAATCAATGGTTTTGGGCACACAAACTTGTGCATTATTTAATGCAATTAAGATGTGTGCATTTTTTGACTAATCTAGTGGTGGTAAAAAGCATGGATGATGTATGTGATCTGAAATTGGAGGAGTAAATTCTCCTCTAAAAAATTGACCATCCTCTGATGCTTTGCAAGTAAACAAAATGGGTCTTAATGTAAACAAGTTTATAATTATCTTTAAGGTGGTGAGTTTTTTTTCACATGAAATTTTAAAAATTAACATATTCACATGAGACTCAAAATGGAAAATGTGAAGAGAGGAAGAAAAAATTGATGACATAGTTCACCCCTCATGGGCTACGTCTTTGAGCATGCTCCGACATCTAGACCGCTCTATTTATTTCAGTGGTAAAAGAGTACATTAATTTTTGAAAATTGACGGCCTTGTTTCCCCTATAAGGAAACATTCTCCTGCAAATAATTCTCACCTCAAAATTATGACCACCTACAATAAGTTAGGAAAATGTCAACATGAAAAGGACTCACTCATCAAGTCCTTGTACTCCACCTAAAAACCAATCATAAAATATACAACAACTCCACATTGAAGTACTGAAATGAGCTTCTCTCAAAACACATAATGAGAAAAGACAAAGAAGAGTTTCACCATAGAAGTCACAGCTACTACAGAAATAATAATAAGGTTGCAAAACCCCTAGAAGGTTCTCTCCATGCTCAAAATTCCTTCAAAATTGCTGCAAACCTCTGATTGTCTCTGGCATTAAAATACTCAATCATGCAAAAATTCCTTCCAAGAGTGCTCCAATTAGAAAACTAAGGCTACCAATGGATTCAAAATTCCAAAAAACCCCTATTTGGGCTCTTCTTAAGCTCAAAAAGACCAAAAATTGATCAAGTTATGCCTCCTTGAACAACTTCTGCTATTCGTCCCTCAATTTGATAGAACCTTCTAACTCTGTGACATTTTCACCCTTTAAATAGCTTAGGAGGCACCAATTTTGCCCGAAAATGGTGCATTTTTCAGCTTTATTAATTTCCCCAATAACAATTATGTGCAGAAACAGGGCTATATAGCGCCTATGAGGCTAGGGGTTTGGGTCAACGATCTGCCCCCATTGGCGCTAGCTCCTTTTACGTTGGAGTTACAGTCACGTGGAGAGACATGTTTGAGGGTCAGGGAAAACTTCCCATGCCCTATGGATTAGCTCCTTCACTCTTCATCGGTGGTTACGCACCTAACAATATGATTGGGGTAGGCCTTAAATTCTGGTCCCATTAGACTTGGGTCAACGTCGGTCCCATCTCGCACCATAGCATTTGGGGTTGAGACTGAATCCCTTCACTACTATTATAGCACCTCACATAATTTTGGTGTCCACATGGAGTGTTTTGTGGCCCAGGAGTGGGGGTTGTCCCCACCCCCTCCAATTTTCCTCCGTCGTCGGTCCTATGGATGGTGTTGTGACCAAGGGCCAGGGCTAACACTCATCCCATCTCCCCAATGTGCAAACGTTTCCACTTTAAATATAGCTTGAGACCTTAATAGGTTAAGAACCAAAGAAATGGCACAAAGATGGAGGCTGGAGTTTTTATACAAAATTTCATATGGCTGAACCCCGCTAAGGCCACCAGACTTCATACAAATATTTTGACCAATGTAGAGGTGCAACATGGAAGCCTCCAGTTAGGCCATGTGGAAACCTCCTATTGGGCCACCCAAAACAGCTGCAACCCATAAAACGTTGCGAACTCACCCTATACGAACTTGAAACATGGAAAGTTGTGATTGGTCCATTGTACGCCCAGTTGGCATGTTGATTTCATCATGACATCAGCTACAAACTACCCAGCCAACCCACATGTAATTTTTTTTTTTTGTTGGTCAAAAGTTTCAGAACAACGTAACTTTGTAATACGACATCAGATTGAGGTGATTCAAGCATCGTTGGAATCAGGATGACGAACATTAAGACTTTACGTTAGTTTCGGGAGATTTTGGGAACTTCCATGTTTGAGCCTAGTTTTGATCTCATTAGGGGAGTTTTGAGGTGTAAAATGGGCCTCCTAAGAAAAATGTACAACCAAAATAAACTTTATAAGAACCAATAGGATTCAAGATGATGATGTCAAACATGGGGGATGATTCACCATTTTTTAAGTAAAAGGGTAAAAAGATTAAAAAATAATAAAATAATAAAACTACTTTTTCAACTTATCTACGAAATTTTTTACTCAAATTTTGAGAGGCAACACTCGTTGGATGCAAAATTTAGCTCCTTATCCAAGGAGTACCCATGTTGCATACTTTTGATGGACCTTGCTATGCGAAAAATGAGAAATACATGAAAACACGTGTTTGTAATCACGTTTTCATGTATTTATTATTTTTAGTGTAGCAGGGTCCATAAAAAGTATGCAACATGGGTACTCATTGGATGAGAAATTAAATTTTTCATCCAACGAGTACTCCCGCTCGAAATTTGAGTAAACAATTTGGGAGATAAGTTGAAAATACAAGTTGAAAAAGTAGTTTTTTTCTTTTTTCCCTCTAAAATTTGATGATGTCATCAAATCTTATTTTTTTATTTCCACTACATTTTATAATTTCCTTAGTAGGCCCATTTTAGACCTCAAAATTCTCCTCATGCTAGATCATACCTCCCCACTAGGAACTTTTGGACCCCAAAACTGTATCTTCTCATAACAAATAAATGAAGAAAAATATCATAAAATTCCTCGATCTTAATCATACATGTTATGTTTCAATTGGTGCCTTCAAGCTCTAATCAAGGTACTCCACCTATCCTATGCATGAAGTCCTAATCTTCCTATTCAAGAATCTAACCATAATTCTTATAACCATGCAGGAACAAAAACTTCGATGGATGGAATCCGAACATTCTTTCCAAAACCATCTTTCTTGGCTCAAACAAACTTCATCTTGAACTCCCTCCTTGTTGAAGACAAACTTGATTTACCATATTGGAAATCAGAAGCAACTCATTGTTTGCGATGCACTGATTCATACTTTGCTTTACTATCCTCAAAATGCACTTGTACTCTAAGGTACATTGGTTGCATTTATTCAATGACACACTTGGCTTTGTCCACATAAACATAGTTAAATTCTGCACAATATTTATCAAAGACTTCATTCAAAAATAAGCTTCATCTTGCAACACTTGTATCACTGAGTACATGACACAACTGTAGACATATTGGATGATATACAAATGTTCATCCCAAAGAAAACACACTTGTTGAAAATAGCTAATTATTCATGTATTCACCTTACTGAGTACCCAAACAGTAATTTACAACAAGTATTTACAATTTTACAAAGCAAGTAAACTATACAAAATAGTCTACCCAATATTTTCCTATCCTAGGCTTATAGGTTCTCTTTATGCGCCCGCTCTTCTTTGAAGGATGCCTTAGGAACTACACCAGTTTCCTCTTTTTCGCCTGCCATTTTCTGTGCAATGGATTGCATGACCTCTTTTTCCTTCTTGGGACGAAGTTCCAAATGAAGTTTCCAACACCTTTAATTATGGAGCCCATTCATGTTACAATGGGTACAAAAATACTTTCACTTTCCCATCTACAAGGAAGTCTTCAAACTAAATTAGGTTCTTGATGATTTATTCCAAGAATTTGGTGCATTCTCTTTACTATCACTTTTCATTGCTCACGATCAGCCACACAGTGGTTAACTACATCACAAAATGTGCAAGGAAACATGTCCCATAAATAATCAAAATCACCAACATTTTTAAAATTCCCATAACACTTATACATGTTCCTTGGGCTGTGACTTTGATGATGAGGGTTGGACTTTGCATTTCCTTTGAAACATTCATCTCTCTATGGAGACAAATTTCCATTATCAATACCATCATGGTGTGACATATCATCACTTGATGATTTCTTTACCTTAAAAAGTTTAGAACACTCTCCAAACTCTCCATGACCATAAATCAATCCTTCATATCATGGTTGCTCCTTCAGCTCAATAGGATTACTGATACCTTGGCCACTGATTCCGATACCTCCTCCTTCATAACCCATCTGAGTTAAGAATTTCATACTAATTCATTTAGTATGCTTTTCAAAGGCTGCAAAAGATGTGTTATCAACATAAACTGAAGGAGTAAAACTAGAGCTACTAATTAGCTCCTTTGATTTGTCACCCATATTTTATGTTTCATATGTTGATGATGAAGTATATGAGGATTCAAGCCTCCCACTTTTACCAACATGCACATAAGGAGAATATTTTAGGTGTTGAAAAAACTCACAAGCACCATTCTCTACATAAGGCCCATATCTTGTATTTAAACCATGCCCACATATTGGATTAATATTGGAGGAATTAAATGCTTCTTATAGAATGGAACTCTCACCAACTTGTTCCTCCAGTACATGCAAAAACTGAAGGTGCATTTTCCTCTTCTCCTCCTCGACAACTTCAAGCAATCTCCTCAGCTCAACATTATCCATTCGAAGAGAAAAGTTAATCTTCTCTAACTCTTGGAGACTTTCTCACTTCAAATTCTTTCCCATACCTACAACTTGGTCAAAACCAGCTTTGATATCACCTGATCTAAAATTGGAGGAGTAACTTCTCCTCTCAAAAATTGACTATCCTCTAATGCTTTACAAGTTTAAAAAATGGGTCTTAATGTAAACAAGTTTTATAATTCTCTTCAAGGTGGTGAATTAATTTTCACATGAACTTTTAAAAAGTAACATATTCACATGAAACTCAAAATGGAAAAAAAATGGAGGAAAACAAAATTTCATGGAAATTTTCACCCCTTCTGGGCTATGTCTCCAGGCCTGCTCCAATAGCTAGAGTGATCTATTGATTTCAATGGTAAAAGAGTACATGAAAATTGTTGACAATTGAGCGGCTTGTTTCCCCTACAAGGAAACATTCTCCTACAAAGAATTCTCACTCCAAAAGTATGACCACCTACAACAAGTCAGGAAAAGGTCGACTTGAAAAATATTAACACATCAAGTCCTTGTACTCCACTTGAAAACCAATCATAAAATTTACAATAACTCCACATTGAAGTCGTGAAAAGAGCTTCTCTCAAAACACATAATGATAAAATATAGAGAAGAGATGCACCATAGAAGTCACAGTTGTTGTCGATAAAATAATAAGGCTGGAAAACCCCTACAAGGTTCTCTCCATGCTCAAAATTCCTTCAAAATGAATTCAAACCTCTGATTTTCGTTAGCACTAAAAGACTCAATCCTACAAAAATTCCTTCCAAAAGTGCTCCAATTAGAAAACTGAGGTTGCCAATGGATTTAGAATTCCCGAAAACCTCTATTTTGGTTATTATTTAGCTCAAAAAGACAAAAAATTGATGAATTTATGCCTCCTTGAACAACTCCTGTTATTCGTCCCTAAATTTGACAGAACCTTCTAAGTGTGCGAAATTTTCTCCCTTTAAACAGTTAAGGAGGTGACAATTTCGCCTGCAAACAATGCATTTTGTTGCTTCATTAATTTTATCAATAACCCCTTGTGTGTAAAAATAGGGCCATATGGTTCCCATGAGGCCGGGGCCAGGGCCAATGACTTGCCCCCGCCAATGTTGGCTCCTTTTGCGTTGGGGCTTCAATCACGTAGAGTGGCGTATCTGAGGGTCAAGGAAAACTTTCCACGCCCTCTCGAATAGCTCCTTAACTCTTTCTTGGTGGTTAGGGACATAACCATATGACTGGATCCAAGCCTTAAATTATGCCCCCGTCGGAGTCGAATCCACATCGGTCCTATGGCACACCATAGCACTGAGGGCTGAGTTTGAATCCTTGCCCCGCTCCAATAGAACCTCACGTAACTCAGATGTTCGTGTGGATTTTTTTGTGACCAGGGGTTGGGACTGGTCCCCGCCATCTCTGAATTTCCTCCACCACCAGTCTTGTGGATGGTTTTATGACCAGGGGTCAGGGCTAATGCTCGACCCCTCTACCCAATGTGAAAACAGTTCCATTTCAAATATAATATGAGACCTTAATAGGCTAAGAACCAAAGCAATGGCACAATAGTGGAGGCTAGAGTTTGTACACAAGTCATGTAGTCGAAACCCGTAGAACCCTATTGGGCTTCATATAAAAATTTGACCAATATGGAGGCACCACGTGGTAGCCTCCGGTTGGGCCACCCAAAATAGTTGCAACCAATAAAATTTTTCGAACTTACCCTGTACAAATTTAACACTTGGTGAGCTACAATTGGTCTGCCATATGCCTAGTTATCATGCTAACATCATCATGACATCAACAGTATGGACTTGTTAGTCAACCCACCTGAAAAAAAAAAAAAATCTTTGGTCAAGAACATCATAATATCATAACTTTTTCATAGGATATCGGATTGAGACAATTCAAGCATCATTGGAATCAGGATGACGAACACTATGACTTGATGCTAATTTTTTGAGATTCTGGGCACTTTAATTTTT
The DNA here is from genome assembly GCA_034641835.2 of Pinus albicaulis. Taxonomy (NCBI): domain Eukaryota; kingdom Viridiplantae; phylum Streptophyta; class Pinopsida; order Pinales; family Pinaceae; genus Pinus; species Pinus albicaulis. The sequence goes on along the minus strand of CM076581.1, from coordinate 1,638,328,375 downwards.
TAGCATAATTTTGATGTCCAAATTAGTATGAAAAGTAGTGATGCAAAAAATTTAACCTCCCACAAAAAACCAATGATATGTTGACATGTGGTAGGAATTTAGTGGCTATAAAAGTGGCATATCCATGTGGAAGTACTAGGACAAGTGGCATCTCATTAGATATCCACATAATAGTGTAGGATGACATGGCATAATGTTGATAATGTGGCACCTTGCCATGTGGCATGCCAACATGACTCTCTCAGTCGGCCAATAAGAGTGAATCTTAATGACACATTGTCCATCAAAATAAGCCACCTGGAAAGTATGATGTCATAATGATGTCAACAAATAAATGTTTAATAATTGTTAGCCCCCAAGATTTATGGCATGGTTCTATGGGTCAGATTGTTCCTTAAATCAAGGGTCGTGACATGTATATATTATGGCTTAAGTTGTGATTCATTGGCATCGACTATGAACAAAAATAATAGTGTGAGAGATCCATCCTTGTGGCTAGTTTGCAGTGAGTTTGTTTGGCTGGTTGCAGTTCGAAACCTTGAAGTATGTCAAGGGAATAATTTTTGATTGACTTGACATGATGGTTGTGATATTATTCTGGCTCATTGGCACGATGTTATGCCTATGATACTGTTATGGTTCAATGGCACAACGGTGTGATTGTGATATTTTTTTGGCTCATTGGCTAAATATTGTGACATGGATATGAATTAGGTGTGTCGAAGGCAGAAATTATGGTTGGCTTGATGCCATGATTATATGTTGTGTTTTGGATATGGTTCTTAATTAAAATGTGTTGAGGGCACACATTTTTTATTTTCTCAGACAATGTGATGTATGGTTCTGATTTTGAATATGCTGAGAGCACAATAGTTGATGGGCTCGATGTCATCACTGCGATATTATTCTGGCACATTGGCTCAACGTTGTGATGTGTATAAGTTTCTAAATCAGGGTGTGATTAGGGCATAAATTTTGATTGGCTCAGATGTTGTGATATGGATAATTTGACTGTCTCAACATTGTGACGTGGATATTTTAGTGGTGGATTTGTCACACGGGTGTACAAAATCGCACCAGTTTAAAGAGTGTGGTCTACTCTTTAAACTATTGGTAACAGGAAGAAAGTGGTGGAGCTCAAAAGCATAAAATTTAGTGGAAACAGTATGCTAAAGTATGCTCTAGTTAAACTAAAACTAAAACACAAATATACAGACGCTATCACAGAGAGTAAAAATGATAATAATACCAACGATGGCTCAAAGGCCTCTTCTTATTAAACGTTTGAAATGGAGAAGAAATTTTACCCACTTACCAAAGGGCACCTAGGAAATGGCTCTAGGTCCCGATGCAAGGATGTTGCCTTCCAAGCTCTACCTCTGATGCAATCTCCCTCTCTCTCTCTCTGGCGTGGTGGACTAGGATTGTTGGGTGGCCAACAATCGAGTCCTCTTTAGCTCCAGCTTCGGGTCACACACTGTTGGTGTTGCTTGGGAAACTTTGGCCAGCATAGCAACGTGATCACCCTTTCTTCATCTCTTGGTGGCTTTATATAGGGGAGTTTCAAATCCTCCTTCCCTCCCTTGGTACATGATGGATGGTGACCCAAGGGAGAGGTATGATTCTATTGTGTGCTCAAATATTCCTTTTTGTGCTCACATAATGTCTAAGGAGGCGGTGGTGGCTGTCCTTAGGCAGCTTCATATAAGGAGTAACTGTCCTTTGCTTGGTGTGGTCCCGGAAAGTGACATTTTTCCATTTCCAGGAATGCACGCTTATCGAGCAAAAAGGTGCCCAGAAGGCACTCTTCTCGAAGGATTAAGCGCGCAATCCAGCATTTATGACTAGTTCATATCTGATTTTCTCAAAACCTTAGAAATTTTAAATACTTTCTTGATTACATAATGTGTTCCTGCCCTATAAATCCTTAGGCTTCACATTAATTAATTTCATCTTCTGCTGTACGATTCTCCAGTGTTAACAGTTTCCCCCTAATGTGCGAGGTATAGGAAGAACTTTATAGTCAAAATACATTATAGTTCTTTTCTGTATCGTGTGCAGAGAGAGAGAGAGAGGCCTACATGAATCTTGGAATTGACAACACCTTGCACCGTTTCCTAGATGACCATGGCCTAAGGGGCCCCTGCAAGAAAATAAAATATACAAATTATATACAAAATTTCAACGAGGCGGGCATGTCCCATGCTCATGATGCTATGGCTAGTTAAAAAAAATTGACAGATACATGTGCTGTCGGTGCCACTACTGTGGTAGTGATGCTGGCAGTTATTGACGACGACTGTTGAAGCCCTCAAGGGCAATTTTTCTTTGACGATAGATGGAATGTGGTACCCATTTGCGTAAAATGCATATGTACTAGTTGGGACCTTCCCGTGTAAGCATTGTTGACAGAGACGCTTATGGAGGCACTGGTCTTCGACAGATCTGATCAAAGTGCAATGTTTGTAAGGTACGATACCATTGTGACATGAAAGCTTTTGTTGTAGTCAAATGTCAGGAGGATTAATGACATATGTGGACAATTATGTCTCCCATAGTGCCACCCGAGGATACCCCTTTGCATGGGGAGGGGTGATCCAAGGTACCGCTTCCTTTTCAGAAAAGAGGTGTCCAGGTCGACAAAAAGGAAGCCTTAACCGAACCATGGGTCGCCGACTTGAGGGGTCGGGGACCTAGATGTGATGGTTTTAACGTAGGAATTTTGGTGAGAGGTGACTGAAAGCGGATGATGGGGGTTCAATGGCCTGAGGTTGGAGCATACTTTAGCAGCTTGGCGACAGTCATAGGTATTTCTGAAGGGAAAATCCCTGAAGTCGGTAGGACTTCCAGGGTGGGTGTGAACCGACTATGAATGTCGTGATGGTGCATGCATGGGGGTAAAATACTCCGACAAATGGGAATGAGGGACTGCTGCCATGGGGGAAAATATGACATATGAGGGAGAAGAGGCGAAGGGAATCTTTGGTGATCTTTGTACACTTACCAAAAGAATAAAATAATGAGGTTTGGTTTGTACAAAACCCAAAGACGGGTACCCCAAAACATGAAAGGGTTCACTCACTGAAGGTGTGAGGATGGTGTTTTGTTGGGGGTGGCAGTCCCATTGGCTGGTCTCATGTGCGGGGTTGATGAAGTGGATGAAGAAGTGTCGCAGATGGGATTATGATAATGGAGGTATGGTGGGCCAAATGCGATGCGCAAAGGTGCACTTTCAATTTTCTTGTACAACCTGATCATCCGGGAAGTGGGGTTTTTTTAGTTTGAATGGTAAACTTGAGCTTATGCATGATGAATGTATGGGCATGAGGTGCTTCTCGGACTGAAATGGTATGGCCATGGCATCACTTGAGATGTGATATATGGTCTACTTTGGGTGACGAGCAACATGGAGGGGAGGCTCTACCAACCAAAGTGGACATTTATCATGTGCAGGGTGAGGTGATGGTAAACGAGGTCAGGAATGAGGACCCTTGGTTTATTTCTAATGGAGAAATGATGTTAGGATATGCATAGTTTTCTGGGACTCTATCATGCTGGGAGTAGAATGATACCTACTTCGAGATTTTCAATGGATGGTGTTGTAAGTGGCTTGTGCGTTCTTCCTACAAAAACAACTACCTCAAGTGAAAGCATCTTATTTTCATCAAATATTATTGAAATACAGGAGTTTAAAAAAAAAATATGGGAGAGGGCATACCTACCGCTACTGAAAAAAAATATTTTTCTTGGAAAGCGAATGTGTGACATCGCTTTCATTAGTCATGGCATACTGATGATGGTGCAACTTATGGTTTGCGGAATGGACCTTCTGATCTCCTATTATGGACCTACGAAGTTCTAGAAAAGGGAGATAAATATGGGATTATGGCCCTAATCCTATTCATTTGTACTTTCTTAGTTTTGGGAGATCAGAGGTGCATGCAGAGCCTTTCTTGTCGTTGCGGTCAGCCTATGTACTAGGGATTAGTGATAGTATGCTGAGGTAACTTTCATGACGTATTGCATTGTAATTTATTTAGTTTGATGGTGTCGGGGACCATACAAATTAGGTTCGTACAACCTTTTGTTGGGACTTAGAAATGTCGTATTTCCATCCACCTTTCCCTTCACTATTCCTTACATCTCATCATCCCATTAAACCTTTCATTATATCATTTTCATAAATACATTTGGGTTTCACCTTCTTATTTTCCACTTTATTCATTTTTGTATTATAAGTGAATTTATGATTAATATTAGAAAATATACATGTTTTTATATATATCTCAAGAATGTGTGAGCTTTGTAATGTGTAGGAGAAATGTGAAGGATTAATTCTAAACTTCTGGAATATCTCCTCCACCATATTAAGGAGATAATTATTCAAGCCTATTCCTAAGGAGAAGATCATGGAGGCTTTGGTTGGCATGTCTTATTCAAGATATGTGAGAGATGTGTGGAGGATTCAAAGGGATCATGTCTTGTAATAATGGGAAAGTAGTTGAGAGTGGTTGAATGAGATGGTTATCTTCTTCATGTATATAAGAGAGTGCTCTCTCTTCATTTTGATTAGCTCAGGAGAATTCAGAATTCATTAGTTCATTAGATTAGTTTTGGAGTTTAAGAGATAGTCTTGTAATTAGGAGAAGGGGATTCTTAACTGTGATCCATATTCTTTTATTGTATGCTTTCATGATTTGTCATCTGATTCTTGTAATGTAATTTGAGATAAATGTATTTTTGTGAGCTCACATATGTTGTTTGTCATTCAGCTCTTCACATGTTCCATTGCTTTTCCCTTATGCAATTTCCTGCTTTCATAGTTAATGTTTCAATGCCTTTCTAGATTAATTTGATTTCAGTAATTTAGATTAGATTAGTTCCACTTCGGTCCTGCATATATAGTGCATGTGCTTCGTAAGCCTACAAACCTCGGATTGACAAATTAAATGGTTGGGCAAGTACTACAACGGAATTAAAACGACAATAGTTTCACCCAACATTTTGGCGCCGTTGCCGGGGAAGCATGATGGATTGAAGTTCAGTTTGATTTTTCATGCAAGTGTGTTTAGACATGTTCCTAACTCCGAGGTGACAGGGTTGTAAGACGTGGGGAACAGCCTACGCATCGTTCGACATACTGTAATGGGCTCGGCCTCATATGGGTCGGGACATGTAGGTGTGATGGATATCAGGAAACAGGTGCTGAAGATTCCTGCTTTGAGGAATAGGGTCCTGTTCTCCGTTGATTAATCTTCTTTTTCTGCAGTGTGACTGATATCAAGAAACAGGTGCTGAAGATTCCTGCTTTGAGGAATAGGGTCCTATTCTCTGTTATGGTTGATTTATCTTCTTTCCTGCAAGTGTGTTTGATTTCCGTAACCGTGAAGAGTGTTTTTTATCTGTTTCAACATGAGTGCTTTTATTTATGCAAGTAGTTTATTTTCATTTAAGCTTTTTAGGTTTAAGTTTTGGGTGCAGTAAGAATCCCTTTTTCAACATGATTTAACAATGAGTGTCAGCTTGGAAATACTCACTCAGATCCTAGCAGAAGTCGGGATCTCCTCTTCCTTGGAAGAGGAGATCTTGACAAGAATTAAATGTTCAACTACTCCCCAAGAAACAAACGAAGATTCAAGATCTGAAAAATCCTGCTTATCTGATGGTGAACAATCATTCGAACAAGAGATCAAGGAAGAAGAAGAGGAGTTACAACATGATCTAAGTAAGAGAAATCGTGCCTATCAAAGCCTTATCGAACAATGGTTCCAGGTAAGTACTCGATTAGATTCGTTTTTTTATTTTTATTTAGTTGATTTGCAGTTTCAGCAACTAGACTCATTCACTCTGGAATATTTTTCATTTGAACAATTTTTATTGAATATATTGTTGTTACTGCTACGTGAATGGCTTCATTGGAAATTTAATTACACGTAACTAATTTTTAAAATTCTAATTAGTATAGAGTAGGCAGGCTTTCATTTTCAGTTTTTGTTTTCATTCTTAATTTTTCTTTTGCCTAGAATAAGTATGCTCTCCTCCACGCTTAATGCGATCGCGAGGATCAGAAAATAAGGATGATTTAGATTAATTTCAGGAAAAAAAAAAAAATTTAATTCATGTTTTGCAATATGCCTAATCGATTTTATCATTAACTTGCAAATAATTTTTTTTCTTTTCTCCATTTTCTAAATTTTTTTTTTAATAAATCGTGAATTGAGGCTGAATAAAAACAAAGAGAGTTTTTATCTGACAGTTGCTGAAACTGTGAATAGTCGTTGAAACTGTGTCTAGCAGTTGCTAAAACTGTGTTTTCTGGGCATACTAAAATCTGCAGCAAGCAATTAGGTGATAAAACCTGCAAAAACAATTAAATTTGAAATTTCCCAGGTTCATTGTTTTGCTTGAGGCCTGTGAGTTTCGTTGGACTGTGCAGTTTCTATCTCCAGCTATTCATTTATGGCTGAGCCGTAGCAATGTCAAACCTCCCCCACTATTCATAAACCTGCAACTAGCAACAACAAACCAAATCGATAAGTAGCAAACAAATGAAACCACAATAAAATAAAAGATAATTCTCATTGTTTGCATATTTTGAACGCTAGAATTTTCTCCTATGATTAATTCTCACACCTAATTTGGGATACTGTGTGGATGTTGATTGAAAAATATCGGCCAAAATCCACGGGCTGTTACACTATCTTTGGCATCTCAAGTTAATAGGAACGAAATCCCATCATTATCATTAACAGGTAACTATTTTTATGGATTGGCTTTCCGAAATCTTCTATCCGTCGGCGTACTTTATTGAGATTAAACGATTATGCTGTTGCTTATTTGACACATCCCTTCTTTACTGGCTGTGAATTTTTCTCCATTGTTTATCTTGAGGAAGCATTTTTATCATGAGAATAAATAAATCCAGTTGAAAGAGGTATGAAGGTCTAATTCTCCTCGCTAATGAGGTTTTTCAAGAAAACAGTTACGATTTTGTTCTTGAACCTGCTAGCAGGCAAGAGTCGCGCAGTTTTGAACCTGATAACATGCCCAAACCAGGCAATTTGTTGGCCCCAATAAGAAACAACGAAGATCTTAATCTAGATTCTAGCGAACATGCATCTCTCACTGTCCCCAAATCTGATAGCTCGTCCATATTTAGAAATGGAGAAGGTGTCATGGCAGAATCTGCAGAAGATTTTTTTTTTTTTTTTTTTTGCCATTCCATCTATCCCGCGCATCTCTCTCCTCTGGAGGTCGCACCTCTGCTACCTTTTTGACAGGCGCTTCAACTCACTGATAGTAATGATAAATTTGTTTCAAGCGATGCATTTGAATGAAGTAATTCTGGCTCCAAATAAATTCAGGTCAATCCAAGGCTTGACGCAGAAGAGATTGAAATCACAGATAAACTACGCCAAGAAATAAATAAGGGAAGGAGTTTCAGAAATTGTTCCAGGTGTGTTTTTTTATTTATTGATGAGGTGCACATGCTTGATATGGAATTCTTTGCTTATCTTAATCGCGCTTTGGAGAGCTCATTATCTCCAATAGTGATTTTTGCAACAAATAGAGGCATATGCAACATTCGAGGGACAGATATTAGTAGTCCACATGTCTCATTTGCCGCCTCATTAAATCACATGGATACTGTTCCTGTGGTCTCCTCATGCATTACATGCACAGGCACTGAAGCATGTGCAGAATGTTCTAATGCTACCAATTTTGCAGGAAACTTGTCAGTGCAGAATGTTGCATTTCTACGTTTGAAGGAAGAGTTGAGAGGGACAGTGGATGAAAATGAAGCTTCCCATGAATGTATAATTCCTTCTGGCACAAATGGCACAAAATATATTAATCTACCAGATCTGTGTGCACATGTTGATGGAGAGAAAGCAAAGATACTTGTGAATACAAAATCTAATAATGATCACCTTCTGCAAAGACCCATGCAGGTTAACAAGAAAGACGATTTACATGCAAAAACTAATAAAGATTCCTTTGAGCACAAATGCTTCGAGGTTCACAAACACAGAGTTGAACATGGGAAAAATGGCAATACATAATGCCTTTAGGAAACTGTGTTGCAGTCCTACAAGCATCATATAGATGAGATATCTAAGTTAAAAGACTGTCTGCATGAAAACAATGATAAGAGACTTGAAGACGTTGGGGGTGTGTTACAGAACAGATCAATACTCGAGCTTTCATTGGCAATGGATGGTCTGGAAATTCCATGGGAGGATCTTATTTTGAAGGAACGGATTGGTGCTGGCTCTTTCGGAACAGTGCATTGTGCTACTTGGAATGGATCGGATATTGCAGTGAAGACCATCATTGGATACACATAGAAAAACATATTTAATACAAAACCTTATGACCAGTCGCTGGATAGCGTCACAGCAACAGTTGACTCAGCCAGAAGTTAGTGATTTTGGGAAGAGTGGAGATGTTCCTGGAAAATTTCCATCATACAGAGATGCAGGTAAAAAAAACTTTTGGTTGTGAGCATTATAAGAGGAACTGTAAACTCCTTGCAGCTTGTTGTGGAAAGCTATTCACCTGCAGATTCTGTCATGACAAAGTCAGCAACCATATAATGGACAGGAGGGAAACAAAAGAGATGATGTGCATGAAGTGTTGTTGCATCCAACCTGTTGCGTCAAGCTGTACTTCTTCCTCTTGCAAAGAGTTGTCAATGGCAAGATATTTCTATGGTATATGCAAATTCTTTGATGATGAAAGGAAAGTATACCACTATCCTTTTTGTAACTTATGTCGCATTGGGCAGGGGCTTGGTATTGATTACTTCCATTGCATGAATTGTAATGCGTGCATGTCAAAGACTCTCTCACTACACAAAGGTCATGATAAGGTTTTCGAAGCAAACTGCCCTGTTTGTCATGAGTTTATTTTTACATCTACTGACCCAGTCAAAGCCCTTCGTTGTGGACATGTAATGCATTCAGCGTGTTTTGAGGCATATACTTGCAGTCATTATACATGCCTGATCTGTAGCAAGTCATTGGGAGACATGAATGTGTATTTTGGAATGCTTGATGCTTTACTGGCTGCTAAGACACTTCCAGAGGAATACTACGGACGCACAAAGGATATTCTCTGTAATGATTGTGAAAAGAAGGGAAAGGCACCTTTCCATTGGTTATATCATAAGTGTAGCGTGTGTCGTTCATATAACACAAGGGTTTTATAGTGATATAGAAGGGAAAATTTTGATGAAGGTTTCTTGAAATATTCTCGATGGGAAGAAAGATTTTAGCTTATTGAGGACATGGAAGCAAATTCATGACAATCGCTTGTGCAGCAAGTTTGCTGGAAGATTGGCATGATTATATCAACATCTCAATGGAGATTATTTTGACATATAGTAGCTTGGGGTTTATAAGTTATATATTGGTTAAGAGCCATTTTTGGTGCCATTTTCTCTGCTGTTTTGATGGCATGGTATATCCTACAACCTTAACTGTAAATATGTAAAGTAACTGATATTAAATATCAAAATGTGGCATTCAGTTGTAATATGGCCTTACAGTATAGTTTCTTGATTGATTGGGTTCGATTCATATGAGTCGATACGAATTCTGGCAAATGACACCGATATCGGCGTTATTATCTTCTTCTGGATGGAATGGGAATTATGTTGATTCTTCTTTTCCATCAAACTTCCAATATAACAATGTTTCTGCAAGCACAAATCATTTGAAAGGGGTTCCTATGGGTAAGGTTCCAGTCAGAATTTCAGCGAAAAATATTGCAGATATTCAGGGCCATTTTCAGCCATACCTATCTAGTCATGTGGATTATGTTACTGTCGGATTGGAGTTCAGGAAAAATGGTATTTGGCTCCTCAAATACTGCAATGCCATCGCTTCCAATTGCTTGAATGAATTTAACGGTACATCTAAGAAACTGATTTAACTTTCAGAGCTTTAGTAACATGAATTAGCAAGAAACTGAAGATTTGCTAGCATCGAGACAATATTGCTACACTTTGCAAAGCATGCCAAGAAATGGAGACCTGACTTTAATTTTTCTTGTTTTGTTTTTCTTTTTGCCTTTAATTTCATGAAAATTGCAAATGGACCTTTAAATAAATTCCTGAAAATAATACGAATGCATGTATTTACGCTTAACACTAATTTGTTTTCTTGAAGTCACTTTGACAGCGATCGATGATGAAATCAGCGCAGGCGACAGGTTAACACACAGTTTCTTTCTTTTGCTCGCATTTGTGCTTATTCTCGCATCTTACATTTTACAATGCTCTCACGAAGTTTTTATACAGGATTTGTACTAAGGTTTTTTTTCAGGTTTCGGAAATGATCGCATTTTGCTGCTGAAGTGATTTTCAAAGATCACAGAACTTTTGAGAAACATGCTTTCATAAACAGCTTGAAGGAGCTGTAACTCATCATAAACATCATGATGTTTGTGCCTCTTGATGTTTTTACACAGTGACCATGCTGATACACCAACATTTCCACTTTTTCCATTATCCATGCTGTAACACTGTAACACTTCTCCTTCAAAGCCGATTGACCATCCTTGTGTTGAAGCCCATTTTCCATTACCTTATCTTTCACGACTTCATGCACAGTTATTTTTCTGAATCACATACATTCCTTTATCCTTTTCAGTTTATTTTCCTTCTAGTTTTCCTTTTGAATAAAACCTATCCCCTTTCCATAATTACATTGCCTTGTTTTCCTCGCCATGTTGATCCACACTGCTTGTTCGTGAGTTCTTTCCATTTATAGTCCTACCAAATCTCTTTTTACAAACTCACGTTGACTGATGTGGGATTCCTTAAGGCCCACCTTTCAACAAGTCTTGCCCCATCGACCTCAGCACCTTATCTGGGAAATAGACTAGAGTTCCTTATGGGTACCTTGAGACTTGCATGCCTTAATGGCAAGTTCTCTCGCTGACAATCATGGGAATACATCAATGTCCCTTGATCATCAGATCTTGCAAATGGCTCGACGTCAACCCCTCTATTCGCATTTCACAAGATGTACTCGGGTACCTTGGCACTCATTGACATCAATGGTGAGTTTTCCTCGCATTAGTTAACGGCATTCATCAATGGCCGGTAATCCAATGATTTCTCTTCATGCTCGACATCAACACATTCTTTTGCATGATTAGACTTGTACCATCAGTTTTGTAGCAGACGAAGAATATACACTTTTTCACGACTTCCTTAGCAGTTACCACAGCATGAATTCTGATCGATGAGAGTACCACAGTTCCATTTTTAGCCTTTATATTTTCCATGATTCAAATTCCTTCATTTCCTAGGATCCAGTTACAGCAACATCAACATTCACAGTTACATTTGCATGATCCTGCTGCAGTAAAACCTTCCATGTTGTAGCAGTTACAATAGTTGTAGCCACAGTCACATATTCTATAATCTAGCAGTTACAGTAGTTGCAGCTACGACACCAGTCACGTTTTCATGATTCAGCAGTAGCAACAGCTATATTCCTATTGCATAGTTCATCATTCTTGGGTAAGTGGAAGTATGTTGTTTTCTAATCTTTAATCATGCAATTCCTTATATGCTGACTTGAATATTTTGGAAAATTCCCTCACCATGCTCCATTTCCTTTCATGACCCACGCCAAGTTGCATGAGTACATGCAACCAATTCAGTTGGGGGGGGGGACTATATTCACTACATATTCACTCCCATGATTCCATTTCTCCACCACTATCACTCCATTTTTTTTCTCATTCACCATTCACCAAAATTTCTTTTCCAACGATACTTTGTTGCACTTTGCTTCATACTCATTAATATACACATTGGCATGCTTCATAAATATTACAAAAAGGGCTTTCTTATGCACATTGATAGCTTACGATTTCCAGTGAGAGTTTACATTATTATTGCAGCAAGAGAACAAGAAGCGAAATGAATGTTGTTAACACAAGAACCAAAATTCTTTGTATTCATGGTTGTCACACAAGAACCAACCATAAGAAAAGAGAACAAAAAATGAAATGAATGTTGTTAACATAAGAACCAACATTCTTTGTATTCATGGTTGTCACACAAGAACCAACCATAAGAAAATGTAAGTTGCTACTCATATCCTTCACATATCCTGGAAACATTCATTATTAAAAAGACATCATCATGTAAAGCCAAAGTTCAGATGCCAAAGAGATCCATGCATGGTTGCATGAGGACATGCAACAAGTTCAGTTGGGGGGGAATGTTGGGACTTAGAAATGTCGTATTTCCATCCACCTTTCCCTTCACTATTCCTTACATCTCATCATCCCATTAAACCTTTCATTATATCATTTTCATAAATACATTTGGGTTTCACCTTCTTATTTTCCGCTTTATTCATTTTTGTATTATAAGTGAGTTTATGATTAAATATTAGAAAATATACATGTTTTTATATATATCTCAAGAATGTGTGAGCTTTGTAATGTGTAGGAGAAATGTGAAGGATTAATTCTAAGAGACTTTTGGAATATCTCCTCCACCATATTATGGAGATAATTATTCAAGCCTATTCCTAAGGAGAAGATCATGGAGGATTTGGTTGGCATGTCTTATTCAAGATATGTGAGAGATGTGTGGAGGATTCAAAGGGATCATGTCTTGTAATAATTGGAAAGTAGTTGTGAGTGGTTGAATGAGATGGTTATCTTCTTCATGCATATAAGAAAGTACTCTCTCTTCATTTTGATTAGCTCAAGAGTTCATAAGTTCATTAGTTTTGGAGTTTTAGGAGATAGTCTTGTAATTAGGAGAAGGGGATTCTTAACTGTGATCCATATTATTTTATTGTATGCTTTCATGGTTTGTCATTTGATTCTTGTAATGTAATTTGAGATAGCTTTATGTTTGTGAGCTCACATATGTTGTTTGTCATTCAGCTCTTCACATGTTGTATTGCTTTTCCCTTATGCAATTTCTTGCTTTCCTAGTTAATGTTTCAATTCCTTTCTAGATTAATTTGATTTCAGTAATTTAGATTAGATTAGTTCCACTTCGGTCTTGCATATATAGTGCATGTGCTTCGTAAGCCTACGAACCTCGGATTGACAAATTAAATGGTTGGGCAAGTACTACAACGGAATTAAAACGACAATAGTTTCACCCAACACATTTGAGCAAATTTTTCCCTAGATTGTGTTGGGTACCAAATCGAGCCATGTTTATATCCATTTCTATTTCCCCTTTTGACCCTTTTGTATTCATTTACCTACGCTGTTATGTTAAACCTACAAGGTAAATACCTCTGACTTGTCCAATTGGAATATTTTAATTAATGAAGTAAATTCATGCAGTCTTATCTATTCACGGTACTAAAACATATTTTTGACTATAGCTTGGAGAACAGGAACTCTCGATTCAGAATTTCGCAACAGAACTGGTAACGACTAGCCTTAAGGAGGCCGCGCAGTTGGACCCACGATTCCCTGGAACTATTCTTGGACCTTTTTTCTATCTCGGATATCTGGTGATGGTGCCATTCCAATTGATGTACATTCTCAATATGCAGTTACCATGTTTCAGGGAAATATGTTAATCTCCCTTGTTGTGTATAAAATGTAGATTGTTCATGTGAATGGGGGTTCTCCCATCGCTATTGTAATCGCGTGTTACAAATTAATAAAATAGCACCTGTTTTTCTGCTCCAATATTTTCTGTGACTAATGCAGCCCTGATCAGAGAGCTGGGCACACTCTTCTGATCAGGTGCTACGTCTTTGTGTGTGTTTTAATTAATATTTTATGCTTATTGTTGCAGCTCTTTCCTGTTCATGATTATTGCTAAGTTTTGTAGTTAGTTTAATTCCACAGCCATGTTTTGAATCTTAAATGATGAACCCTTGGTCGGAACGGATTATGCGTTTTCCCTTGCATATACCTTGCACGTTGCCTTGAAAGGATACGCACCCGGATTGATAAATTAATGTTGGAATAGGGTGAATAAATCGTTCATACCTAGACACCAACATTTTGGCACCGTTGCCGGGGAGGCTAACAAGGTGCAGACAACGATTCGGACCAACCAGAGGGTCAATCTCTCGTCCTGGGGAGAGAGTAAGTTTTCTCACTCTGCTTCAGGTCTTGAGGGCAAGTATTCTTTCTGCTTATTTATTTTTGTTTTTCTACTTGATTTTGGGCCATTCGCTTGTCCTAGGGAGGGAGGAGTCTTTTGACGCCCTGCTCCAGATCATGAGTAAGATTTATTTTCTTTTAACGTTTGTGTGTTTCCTTTTTTGGAAAGCCCTAGCTTTTACCCTAGGGAGGGAGGAGTCTTTTGACGCCCTGCTTCAGATTTGGAAGTATTAGGGCTTTCCGTGTCATGTTTTTGTTTCTGGGTCTTGTCCCAGGGAGGGAGGAGTCCTTTGATGCCCTGCTCTGGGCCCTGAAACCCTAGATTTTTGTTTTGTTAGTTTCCTTTATTTTTGTGATTTTTTTCATCTGGGGGAAGGAATGGTCCTTTGACACCTTACTCCAATATTGAAGCATTGTAGGTTCATACCAAGATCCTCCATCATACCAACTTTTGTATGAATAAAGAATCAAATAAGAGGAGCAGAGGGAGAGCCCCAAAGAGGGGAGGACCGGATCTGGGAAGAAAAACCTATATCCAACAGATCATAGCAAAGGCTAAATCAGAAGCATCCTCTCATGTAGCTGTGAGACTAGGGGCAAGGAGAGTTAAGTCCGAGGGATAGTCAGTGGAGCAACCAGTGCGGGCTACGACATTATCTGGTGATTCGACACAACATGTCCCTCTAGTAGTGGAAGAAATATCTAGTAGTAGACCTGATCTGGAGGACCTTGCGTTGGTGATAGCAAAGGAATAAATTTCAAGTAGAACATCGACGGGATCAGACTGCTCCAGTAAGGGAAAGGAAGTTGTAGCCGAAGGGTCAAGCCATCAGGCCTCGGGAGAAGGAAATGAGGAAAAACTTGCATCGCCAAGAGACCGGGGAAGTGCTACTAAAGAAACTCGAGTTCCAGTAGTAAAGAATCCTCAGCCACCCTCCAGAGAGCCTGTTAAAATCCCCAACGAGTATTGGAAGATCTTCATGGCTCCCACAACCTCCACCATCAATTTCCCGATCGGGGATCTGGGGGCTGGCACGCCTACAAAGCCTATTTCATTGGAAACCTTACCAAACTTTCATGGGCTCGTTTCAGAAGACCCCGAAACAGTTCTATTTGAGTTTGACATAGTGTTTCGGGGGTTTGACTACACAACAGATGCCCAGAAGTTAAAAAATTTCCCTTCTACACTAAAAGGAACGGCTCTGTGATGGTTCATGGGCCTTGGAGGGAAATCCATTTCCACATGGGATGATATGCAAACAACTTTTTTGGAGAAATACCAGGATTACTGTAAATCTCATAAAATCAAGGAGGAACTCTTCAAGTTCACACAGAAAGAAGATGAAAGCTTGGAAGATTGTGTGGAAAGGTTTAAGTACATATTACAGAGGTCAGGTCATTCTACCCTGGATAAGGAAATTTTAAAGATTATCCTCATTCAATCCTTTCGAGAGGACTCGATAGAACTATTGAAAATTGTGGGAAAGGGAGACATCTCCAAGGAGGCATTTGAAGATATTTGCAATTTATGTATTCAGTGCTCGAGGGCGCTTGCAAGGAATAAGCTTGGGATCCGATCAGCAAAGGGGTCTGGCGGGGGTGTTACAAAAGCAGAAATCGGAAACCTGCTAGACAACTTAAGGATAGATATCCTCAGCTCCCTGTCATCACAAATGGACACTCTGCAAGTAAAACAAAAGAAGTTGGAACTGGACAGGACCATGGTGATATTTTGTCCGAAGTGCAGGAAGAAGCACCCGGAAAGGTAATGCCCACTAAATTCCATTGAGAAATGTGTGATCTGTGAGCTCAATCATGGGACAAGTTCATGCCCTTCCTTGCCAGGCCTAAAAGTAGTATTTCAAGGAACGGGGGAGGACATGGAGCAACTGTACCTCATGAGATCTAGGAAGCCATGGCAGCCTTGACCATTGATGGGAAATCAAGGTATGTACCCGAATCCATCTTAGTATTTCAATAATTGCAATATGAATCCTTAGACCATGCCTTATCCCCCCATATGGTTGCAATACTAGTATCCACCTTGGCAGTAGTGGAACCCTCAACCCAGTACGAGCTCTTCATGGGCTCCAACGTGGTGAGGGTCCCCTCTTGTTCAGTTTCCTCAGCAGATGCCTCAGTAGCAGCTCCAATTACCCTCCAATTTTCCTCCTAGTAACCAGCTTGCTCATCCTTAGCTTTTGATGCAACCTAACCCTAATCCTAACAATAAGGGAGCTCATCCTGATGTTCTTAACTTGCCTTCATATAGTATCTCCACTGCAGATTTGTATGAAATGAATCTGCGATCAGGTTGGACAGTTAATGACCAACCTCCTCCAGTTATCATTGAACAACTTGATAGTGAAGGTAAGGAGGCAGAACTAATTATTAAAGAGCCAAAACAAATTGATAGAAACTAGGTGCCTCCTGTTAAACAACAACAATATGAACCACCTTACCCAGGGAGAGTACTTATGAGTAAACCAAGCCCTCAACTTGAATTTGATTTATTAGGAGAATTGCAGAACTTATTTGTTAAAATTCCCTTGTTACAAGCTATGAAAGACATGTCGATCTATGCAAAGCCTCTTAGGGAATATTGTTCAAAGAAACCTTCCAAGAGAACTAAAGATCCCCTCACTATACATGTTATGGGAAAATTATCAGACTTTATGATGGGAAAATCAATGCCGGTGAAATATGGAGATCTGAGGAACCCAATTTTGACAGTACAGATTAATGGGGTAGAGATTTCAAATGTATTGGTAGACCTGGGTGCTGCCATCAATGCCATAACCACTGAAACCATGCATGAGTTAGGTCTTCGTAATTTGAAGAATACACCTACAATATTGGAATTAGCAGATCGATGTACAGTCAAACTATTGGGTATGTGTTATATTCTTTCCACGACTAAGCAAGCGCGGTCTGCGCCCATGGTTTTGTGCATAGTTTTGCACATGGTTTTCGGGTACGATGGTTTTCGGCCCTTGGTATTTTGTAGATCCATTCAAGGGAACTATGGTTATGCTCTAATCCAGGGTTAATGGATTAGGGTTTATGTATCTTCAGCATGTATATATATGTGTTGTAACACTAAAAGGAATATAATGAAAAATCAAGTTGGTCGTCCCGATTTGGGATCCAGGGGAAAATATCTGTGTTTATATGTTTTATGTTTTATGCTCTCGCTATTGTTTATTTTATGTTATAAGATTTGTGTGTAGATAATTTATGTTCAAGGTTAAAACCTACATTTGGTATTAGAGAAGTTTCAGCTTCAAGGGGATGCCTTTGCTACTGAGGGTTTTTTGCTTGGGCCTGAGGTAGACCCTATTCAGTGGGAGATCTGCGGGATCAATTCTTGCAGTGAAAGAAGATGGCAAGCGGTGGAAAGATAGATATCGAGAAATTTAATGGTCGGAGTTTTGAGTTGTGGAAGCTCAAGATGGATGATCTGCTGGTGGATAAAGATCAATGGATCACGGTAGATCCGGGTACTAAACCAACGGCAATGTTAGATGAAGACTGGAAGAAGCTGGATCGGAAGGCAAAGAGCACAATATGATTGTGTGTCTCAGATTCAGTATTGTTGAATGTATCTAGGGAAGCTACAGCAAAGACCTTGTGGGACAAGCTAGGGACTTTGTACCGATCTAAGTCTCTGGTGAATAAATTTTTCTTGAGGAAAAAGCTGTATAACCTGAGGATGAAGGATGGAGACTCGGTGACAGAGCATCTGAACGCCTTCAATACTGTGGTAAGTCAGCTATCATTTATTGATATTAAAATATCAGATGAAGATAAGTGCATTAGTTTGTTGTGTTCTCTACCAGACTCGTGGGACAATCTGGTTATTGCAATAGGTGGCAATACAACTACCTTGAATTTTGATGACATTGTCTCAGCCTTGCTGTTGGAGGAAATGAGACAGAGAAATATGGAGGGTTAGAATGGAGATGCCTTATCTGTACGAGGAAGGTACCAGAACAGAAACAAGAATACAGTTTCGAGTGGGAGATCTAAATCTAGAGGGAGATCTAAATCTCCTAGAAAGTTTGTAAAGGTGTGTTGGAAATGCAGAAAGGAAGGGCACTACAAAAAGGACTGCAGATCTAAAGCTCCTGAGAAAGGAAAGGGATATGATGATGCTCCTTCTGCAGAGGAAAAAACCACCTCAGATGAAGGTGGGGATGTGTATTTGGCTTCTTCTTCAAATACGCATGTAGATCATGAGTCATGGTTTATTGACTCAGGTGCATCCTTTCACTTCACTCCCCATCGGGAGTGGTTCTGCGAGTATGAGAAATATGATGGTGGTGATGTCTTCCTAGGGGATGATAGGAAGGCCAGAATCGTCGGACGTGGAAAGGTCAAGTTGAAGCTGCAAGGTGGGAGGATTAGAACACTTCCTGGTGTTCTGCATATTCCTACATTGGGCGTAAATCGATTTATGTAAGCAACATGGATGATGCAAGTGTAAAATAGTGTTCGGCGTAAAGATGTCCGCAAGATGGTTTGGGGAGTTAATTCGTATTAATGCGGGTCTATATTGAACTCTATACAAGCATAAGGTAGCAATCGTTATTGATGGGTGTAACAGCTTTGTGGTTCCCAAAAGTGTTTTGTGGTTCCCAAAGTGGAGCAGAAAGCCTAGCCGTTCTCTCGGAGAAAAGACCATGCTATGGCATCAAAGGCTTGGACATATTGAGAGAAGGGCTCTTCGGATATCGCATAGAAATGGTATGGTAGAAGGTATGTCTAATTTCTCTCTGGATTTCGATTTCTGTGAACATTGTGTATATGGGAAGCAGAATCGGGTGAGTTTTCCTTATGGTGCTAAGAGGGCGAACAATATATTATAACTTGTGCACAGTGATGTGTTTGGACCTGTGTTAGTTCCATCACTGGGAAATTTTGTGTACTATGTTTCATTCATATATGACTTCTTAAGGAATACATGGATATATTTCTTGAGGAAGAAATATGAAGCTTTTGACAGATTTAAATAATTTAAGGCTCTGGTGGAAAACCAGACATAGAATAAGATAAAGGTGCTGAGGATAGATAATGGTGGGGAGTTTTGCAAGAAGGAATTTGAAGAGTTCTGTAAGAAGTGTGGTATAGCAAGGAAGAAGACTACTCCATACACAACTCAGCAAAATGGAGTTGCAGAAAGAATGAACAGAACACTGATGGAAAAGGCAAGAAGCATGCTCAGTGGTACCGGGTTAGGACAAGAATTCTAGGCAGAGGTAGTGGAGACTGCATGCTATTTGGTTAACAAATCACCTTCATAAGTGTTGGAGGATAAGACTCCACATGAGGTATGACTGGTAGGAAACCCTCTCTTTCACATCTAAGGGTATTTGGATGTGATGCATATGTAAGTGTTACAAAGCAGAAAATGACCAAGTTGGATAATAAATCTGAAAGGTGCATCTTTATTAGGTATAAGGCTGGTTTAAAGGGTTACAAGCTTTGGAATGCAGAAACAAGGAAGGTTGTGTACAACCGAGATGTGGTATTTAGAGAAGTGAAAGATGTTGTTAAACATGAATTCCTACCAAAGGAACCTGAGAAGATAGAGTTTGAGCTAAAGGATGATGAATCGACTTGCTAAATGTACAGTTGACTGAGAATATTTAAAAGAGCCACAAACTCCAACTATTAGAAGATCATCAATTTGGGAAAGAAGGCAACCGAAAAGGTAGTCCATCTCGTTTCATTAAGCTTAATCTATAAGGGATGATGATCTCAAAATTGTCGTGGAGGTAGTAGATTTAGAGGATGGAAAACTCTGGAAAGAGGCCATGGTAGATGAAATGGCATCCTTGCA
Source organism: Pinus albicaulis (assembly GCA_034641835.2). Lineage (NCBI taxonomy): Eukaryota > Viridiplantae > Streptophyta > Pinopsida > Pinales > Pinaceae > Pinus > Pinus albicaulis. The sequence continues at coordinate 1,638,308,421 of CM076581.1, read as the reverse complement.
CAAAAACGATGCATGGGATCTGGTGGAGTTGCCGGCTGGAAGGAAGCCCATTGGGAGAAAATGGGTGTTTAAGAAGAAGATGAAGGTAGAAGGCAAGGTGGAGAAATACAAAGCTCGGTTGGTAGCGAAAGGTTATTCCCAGGTGCCGGGAATTGATTTTGGTGATATTTTTTCTCCTGTTTCCAAAGTTACTTCTATTAGATTACTTTTATCTGTTGCTGCTGCATTTGATTTTGAGATAGAACAAATGGATGTGAAGACAACATTTCTTCACGGGGATCTAGAAGAGGAGATCTACATGAAGCAACCTAAAGGTTTTATGGTGAAGGGTAAGAAAGAACTGGTATGCAGGTTGAAGAAGTCTCTGTATGGGTTAAAACAGTCACCAAGGATGTGGTATCAGAAATTTGATACCTATATACGGGGACTTGGCTTCACCAGAAGCAAGGATGATCACTGTGTTTATTTTAAATTAATTGGTGACCGTGTTATTTATTTGGTCTTGTATGTGGATGATATGTTGTTGATTGGAAATGATAAAGAAATTATCCAAGATTTGAAGACCCAACTGTTCTCCAAATTCGACATGAAGGATCTTGGTGCTGCAAACTATATTTTGGGTATGGAAATTAAGAGAGATCGGGCAAAGAGGATGCTCTGGTTAAACCAGAGGAAGTATGTCGAGACTATATTGCAGAGGTTCAATATGCAGGATAGTAAACCAGTGAGTGTTCCTATTCCTGTAGGTGCAAAGTTGTCTGCTGAACAGTGTCCCAAGACATAAGAAGAAGAGGAGGATATGTCCCGTGTTCCATATGCAAGTGCAGTGGGTAGCCTGATGTATGCAATGGTCTGTACTAGACCAGACATTGCACATGCAGTGGGAGTATTGAGCAGGTTTATGTCAAACCCAGGGAAGGAGCATTGGACAGCAGTGAAGCAGGTTTTCAGATATTTACGTGGCACTAGTGATTATGGCTTGTGCTACCAGGGAAGACCGAGATTGGAAAGAATGTTGGACATTCATGGTTTTGTTGATGCAGACTGGGCTGGAGATCTGGACCAAAGAAGATCTACAAGTGGGTATGTGTTTAGCCTATTTGGAGGCACAGTCATTTGGATGAGTAAAAGACAGTCTGTAGTGGCTCTTTCAACAACAGAGTCAGAATACATAGCAGCCACTCATGCAAGAAAGGAGGCAGTTTGGTTGTAGAGATTGTGTTCAAGTATGGGGTTGGTACAGCAAGCTATAAGGATATACTGTGATATCCAAAGTGCAATTTTCTTGGTTAAGAACCCTACTTATCATTCAAAGACAAAGCACATTGATGTTCACTATCACTTTGCTAGAGATATGGTTGAGGCTAAAAGGGTGTTGCTGGTAAAGGTGGACACTTTGAAGAATGTTGCAGATGAATTGAAGAAGTTTGTGAGCACTCAGAAGTTCTCTTGGTGTACAAAAACAATGGGTGTTGAAGAACTGGGCCAATGACTAAGCTCTCCTGTTGTCCCCTGCAGAAAGAAAACAACAAGTGGGAGAATGTTGGTTATGTGTTATATTCTTTCCACGACTAATTACACACGGGGGGGGGTAAGAGGGGGGGCGATAACCCCCCCTTTATGCTGGGCGCAACGGGGGGGTCACAAGGGGGCGGTAGCCCCCCCTGTCGGGGTCTGGGGTAGCGCCCCGGTGAAAATTTTTGGTCCTTAATTTCCAGTGGGCAGTCCGCGCCCATGGTTTTGTGCATGATTTTTCACATGGTTTTGGGGTACGATGGTTTTCGGCCCCTGGTATTTTGTAGATCTGGTCAAGGGAACTACGGTTATGATATAATCCAGGGTTAATGGATTAGGGTTTATGTATGCTTCAGAATGTATATATATGTGTTGTAACACTAAAAGGAATACAATGAAAAATCAAGCTGGTCGTCCCGATTTGGGATCCAGGGGAAAATCTTTGTGTTTATCTGTTTTATGTTTTATGCTCTCGCTATTTTTTATTTTATGTTATAAGATTCATGTGTAGATAATTTCTGTTCAGGTTTAAAACCTACACAAACCTGTAGGGAAGTTGGAAGATGTGACAATTTCAGTGGATTCATGGAATTACCCCATAGATTTCCTGGTATTACATACACAATCTTTAGTGGGTGGTCATCCCTTGATTTTGGGTAGACCATGGCTGGCCATTGCAGACACTTACATTGGGTGTCACTCAGGAAATATGGTTATTTCTAATGGACATAACACTAAGAATTTAGTGCTATATCCACTGGCAGAACCAAATCTACCCATAAAACTAGCAGACGGCAAGAAAGTTGTATCTACGGTAGAGGTTGAAACAGAAGATGAAGAAGTGAGACCAGTGCTTACTATTGGACAGGCCCTTCAGTTGAAAATGGAATCGGAAGATGATGTAATCACTTCCTTCATGGATGATCCTTGTTCCGTTTCAGAACCAAACTAGCAGATCCTATAATCTATCCTAAGCTATGAGACTCAGGAAACTATGGAAACATCAGAAGGATTAGAGGAGCCACCTGATGATACACCCCATGAAAGTGTTCAAGTGGAATTGGAACTTGGCAAAACTTTGAATATTAATCCAAACCTGTCAGAATCCCAGAAGAAGCAACTTGTAGATGTTCTGCGAAAACATAAAGAGGCCTTCGCCTGGGATTATGCAGATATGAAGGGGATCCCTGCCAACTTATGTACTCATCACATATACATCAAGGAAGATTGTCATCCTATAAGACAACCTCAAAGGATAATGAACCCTGCACTGAAAAATGTTGTGAAAGAAGAGCTTCAGAAATTATTGGATGTAGGTTTTATCTATCCTATCTCAGACAGCCAATGGGTCTCACCATTAGTAATGGTCCCCAAAAAGAATGGAAAATGGCGGATTTGCGTAGATTATTGAGAGTTAAATAAGGCAACGTAGAAAGACAATTTTCCCATGCCATTTATTGATCAAGTTTTAGACACGTTGGCTGGCAAGAAAGTTTTCGCTTTTCTGGATGGGTTTAGTGGATATAACCAGATCCAGATTGCCCCTGAGGACTAGGACAAGACCACTTTCACATGCCCATGGGGAACATTTGCATATAGGGTCCTTCCTTTTGGCCTGTGTAATGCTCCTGCAACATTCCAGAGAGAAATTATGGGAATATTCTCTAACTTGACAGATGACAGTGTTGAAATCTATATGGATGATTTTACTCCATATGGGGACTCGTTCTTGGATGGGTTGAAAAAATTGGAAAAATTTCTTGCATGATGTATACAAGCTCGTGTCTCTCTGAGTACGGTGAAATGCCACATGATGATGGAAGAGGGAATCGTTCTGGGACATTTTCTCTCAGCTGAAGGGATCAGGATGGATCCAACAAAGATAAAGGTAATTCTGCACTTTCCAACACCTAAGATGCCCACACAAGTACACAGTTTCATTGGTTGTGCTGGTTATTATAGACATTTTATAGAGAATTTTTCAAAAGTAGCACACTCACTATTTCAATTACTGACAAAAGATTCAGAATTTGTGTGTTCAGATGACTGTGATGTAGCCCTTACAAAAATTAAAGAATTAGTTTGCAGTGCTCCAATCCTTAGAGGACGAGACTGGGCATTACCTTTCCACATTCATACATATGCTTCTCAAACAGCAATTGGTGCAATATTGGGACAACAAGAGGATAAGGTACCCTACGCAGTCTACTATGTTAGTAAAAATTTGGCCCCTGCTGAATTAAACTACATGGTGACTGAGAAAGAGTTCCCCGCTATCATTTATGCCATCAATAAGTTTCGGCACTACATTACTGGGTATCCTACTTTCGTGCATACTGATCATGTATCCATCAGGTATCTAATGACCAAACCTGTTACCCCTGGTCGTATTACAAGATGGTTGTTGCTACTACAGGAATTTGATATTACCATAGTAGATAAACCAGGGAAGGAAAATGTGGTTGCAGATTTTTTATCTAGGATAGAACATGATGGTAAGGATACACCAATTGAAGATAAATTTCCAGATGAGCATCTTTTTGCAGTTTCTGCTAACACTCCGTGGTATGCAGATATTGCTAATTATCTTGCTATAGGTAAAGTGCCTTTTCATCTGTCCTATAGGGAGCAAAGGAAGACCATTCATCAAAGTACCCGATATTCATGGATGGTAGGATATCTCTTCCATATAGGGGTTGACCAAAAAATTCGGCATTGTGTGGCAGAAGATGATATTTTTGAAATATTAAAAGTTGCACATGATGGACCCTGTGGAGGACATTTTGTAGATAAAATAACAGGTCATAAGGTGTTGCAAATGGGATATTATTGGCCCTCCATTTTTCATGATGCTCGGGAGTATGTTCGAAGGTGCGATACCTATCAACAGATGGTACAACCTGGGAAAGCAGATGAAATGCCTCTTCGGCCACAGATAGTCCTGGAATTGTTTGAGAAATGGGCCACTAAATTGTTGGGCCCTTCAACCCACATTCTCATCAAAAAGCTTACATCCTGGTCTGTACTGATTATGTAACTAAATGGGTGGAAGATAGAGCAGTCACGAGAGCAACAGAGCAAGTAGTGGCAGATTTTATTTTTGAAGAAATGTTTGCCCGATACGGGACTCCAAGGGAAATTGTATCAGACGGTGGATCACAGTTCACATCTCATATGATAGAAAATTTGATGCAAAAATATGGGGTTAAACATAGAGTAACAACCCGTTACATATATATAATTAAAAAAAAAATTATATATATATATATATATATATATATATACTGTTGCTACTTACTCGTTTGTATTTTGCAAGAATAACAAAGAAATATGGCGAGGAGAAAAGTAACACTCGGTACTGTTATTTCACCAGTGCTGTCATGAAGATATTGCTATAGTTCACTAGTGTGTGTGTCACTAAGTGTTGTTACCCCGTAACTGACGTTACTTCGTAACTGCTGTTACTCTGACGGTGTCGTTACTCCACAACTATTGTTACTCCGCCGATGCCGCTACTCTGTAACTGTTGTTACTCTGCCGGTGCTGCTACGTTACTTCGTAACTACTGTTACTCTGCAACTATTGTTACTCCGCCAGTGCCGCTACTCTGCAACTGTTGTTACTCCTTCGGTGCAGCTACGTTACTCCATAATTGATGTTACTCCACAACTGCTATTACTCTGTTGATGCCGCTAATCTGCAACTGCTGTTACTCCGCGGATTCCACTACATTAATCTATAACTGCTGTTACTCTGCAACTGTTGTTACTCCATCGTTGCCGTTACTCCGTAACTGTCGTTACTCATTGTGCTATTACTCACTGTTGTTGTTACTCCCTGTATTGTAACTAGTTGTTGCTGCTACTCCGTCAGACATTTTGCTGCTACTCCACCATAAGGTAGGTCCACAGGTACATCTCCGTCGATTTTATGGATTTAATTAAGTATTCAAAAAGGAAATTAAAACGTTCTGTGGATGGCCATCATTAAGTTGGGGGGGAACCGTCATAATGAATGACGGCGTACCTCGAAAAAGCATTTATGACACATGATCTTTACCTAACCGAATCTAATGATTTCGGTACTCCGTAATCATACTTTTGATGTATTGGGATGCGTATTCGTACGTGCCAAGTCATATCAGCCACCCTCCCAACACGCTGCATTAAATTCCTCAAATATCCCACAGTACCACCTTAATCTGTCATCATTTCCAAATGTACCGGTATTGTTTATCTGTTGTTTCCAAATTTACCATGACGTTATTTCAGTTTCCAATGGTTTGGAGACCTGTCACTCTCCCTTACTAGCCAACTACAGTTGTCGTGGTGATTTTGCCTCTGCAACAATGGGTGGCCGATCTGTTCGACATGAACCTGAGAATACAAGGGGAATTCAGAACAATCAGGAGGTGTGGTAGGTTTTTGTGAACGTAGGCTGGGATGTTTATTTCGAAAGGTTGAGGGGGTCGAACGAAGAAATGACAATGAAATTTGCATTGAACTTGGGAGAAGAAGGCTCTTGCATCTGCAGAATTGAGATCCCGGTAACAAAGGAAATCATCGCAGAAGTCAGTGGGCTTCCTCAAGTCAGGCAGCGATGGTTTTTGAGAAGGATTACCCTCCCAAAATTCCCCAAGGTCTTTCTGCAAGAGGGCGAGAGTATTGCACAGAAGGTTGGGGGGTATGACAGAAACTCACTACCATGACCATGGGGAGGAGTAGCAGAGTTCGTCATAAAATATATGACGTGCAAAGGAAGATACTCCACCATCTTCAAATACCATCTCCGTATATTAGCTCACCTACGATTTCCACAGGTCAAAGCTTTTTCAATGAGCATCCCTTATTTTCTACTAAGGAGTCTTCACCTAATGTCACAGTCGGCTCAGGGGTCGCGAAGGACATTGGCGGTCACCACTCACCACGGGTTGGTTCAGCTATTAATAATGAATGCCATTAGACAAATCCCGATCCCATGGGAGTTGTTTCGGGATTACAAGGAGAAAAAATAGCAGCTTTTGTGGCTGCCAGGGCAGAAGAACCTGAAGCTATGGAGGAGGATGCAAGAGATGATGATTATGTTGACCAGGAGGAGCCAGAAGAGATGGAAATGGAAGAACTGGGAGATGAGGCGGGTTCTCAAGAGCAAGCCAAAATTGTAGATTCAATGGTAGATGTGGGGAGTGAGATAGAAAGGCCTACTAGTACCATGGCCAAGGCTGTCCCACAAGAACCAGCCTCACCCATGGAACTAGCAAAGCAAGTTGATAATATGGCAACCATGGAAGTAGACCCACAACAGGCTAGCATGGACGAAGCGGTCGATATGGTGATCAAGGATACTCCACAAGGATCTCCTTCCACCATGGAGCCGATGGAGGAGGTCGTGACCACTCCAACCATAGAACCCATGGAAGAGGGGGGACAAAGACGAGAAGGGCCCAAAGCTGAGGAATCCAGGGGACCCATGGAGGAAATTTCGGGAGAACAAGGGTGTGGGGACGATGCTAACCCACAAGAACCAGCATCGAATTCATGGCCAAATGTTGAGGATTCGCTCCACTTTTCCTTCTTTTTCCCAAGAGGAGAAAGGGTAGCCCATTCCCCACGGCAGAAACAAGAAGAAGAGTTCATTGTTCTTGTGGCTTTGAATCTATCACAAAGGCCACAACCATATGGGGTGAGGGCTACACAGGTGGTAGGCACCTTGGAGTCAGAAAGGAGAGAAGAGAAAGAGATTTCTGAGGCTGAAGAACCAGAAAATATCCCAACAATCATAGTAGCAGGAGAGAATCTCACCAGGGCATCACCAGTCGCGGCGAGTGTGCACAAAGAAGAAATCACCGTTGGCGAAGAGGAGGGACCAGGCGAAGCAGTCCCAACAAATGAGCCAACGACATAGCTTGGTGAGAAGACCGTGAAGTAGGAAATAATTGAAGAAAGGCAGGCAGGGGAGGAAAACCTGACAGTAGGCACAGCAGAAGAGGTTTCACGGGATTTACCTCCATCTGCCGAAACAGAGGAAGTACTAATTAAGTAAGATTGGATAGAGATGTGTGAGCAGCAAAGACCTCCAGTTAAGCAAAAGTATCAGCTGCAGTTTAGGGAGACAATGCGGCTCAAAATAGAGGTAAGGAACTTGAGAAAGGAGGTGCAAAGAATGCAAAAACAGATAAAGAAATACAAGCGGCAAGCCAAAAATTCCAATACCATCGAGGTTGAAGTAGAAACCCAAGTAGACCTGATGGCCACAACCTCAGCTACCACTCAAACAGACCCAGTCGAATGACTGTTTGAAGCCCGGGAATATGCCTTAACAGCCGAAATACAGTCTTGGAAATCTACTGCGGCTCAATACAAAAATGAGATCAGGAGGACTGAGGAAAAAGCCTCCACAACCGTCTTTGGATATGTGGAGCGCATAGATGTTATGAGATTAAGGCATGCGAAGCAGCAACTCAAGATGGAGCAGCTGGAAAAGCAAGTGGCAAAACTGAAGGCTGATAAGGAGCAGATGTTCAGTCTGATGCAAGAGGTTATGGCATGTCGTCCCCCTGATTCTTGTTATCCTTTATTTTTTCATGAACGTTTCCTTTTATTTTGCATGGAAAGCATAAAAAACGAGGTCAGCTATGAGATAGAAGATGGTGTACAATTCCTCTGAATCTTGAGGAATCATGATGTGCCAACTCAACATCTAATGTGTGAATTTTACTTGCATGGGTATCTACTACGTCTGGACAGATATTTTAACCCAGTTCCGTATGTAGGGGACATTCATTTAAGGGCTCTTACCTCTTATGCTTTCAATCATATTCACTGGCAGAAGGCCTGTAACACCTTTGAATCCAATCACGTTACAAAGCCATTTATAGTAAGAGGAGAACATGAGAGGTCAGACATAGTTTTCAATAAGCATAAGACCTTTTTGGGAATTGGGGAGAACAGAGATAGAATGGTGAGGACACAAAGGTGGTGTCTTGATCTTTGTATCAAGCAACTCACCTCATTTCAAGAAGAGGCCCTTGATTGCTGTCAGAGAAGGTGGATGATGTCACCTACAGTTGTTCGGAACCGGGAACCTTTTGGGGCACCAAATTTTGCACGAGTACTCACCAGAGTGCCCAGATATGTAGCATGTGTCCAAACATGTGGGGCCCGGTGGATGGGGCTTTGGTTTCAATTTCCTATCCTTTGGTTTCCTGCCGAAACTTACACTCCAGATTATGATGTTCCAATGGATTGGTGGAATGAATTTCTCCTTTCAGATGGGTTTAAAGTTCTAGGAATAGAGATGGCCTTAGAATATGTTCTCGCCGGGCTTCATGAAACCTACAGTCTGCAAAATCCATACTTGCGAAGGCGGCGGACTGCATGAGGACATGCAGAAGGCTGGTTGGGGCGAGATGTTGGGTACCAAATCAGGCCATCTTTCTATCCATTTCTATTTCCCTTTTTGACCCTTTTGTATTCATTTACCTACGCTGTTATGTTAAACCTACAAGGTAAATACCTCTAACTTGTGCAATTGGAATATTTTAATTAATGAAGTAAATTCACGGAGTCTTATCTATTCGCGGTATTAAAACATATGTTTGACCTAAGCTTGGAGAACAGGAACCCCAGCTTCAGCATTTCGCAACAAAACTGGTAATGGCTAGCCATAAGGAGGCCGCGCAGCTAGAGCCACGATTCCCTAGAACTATTATTGGACCTCTTTTCTATCTCTGATATCTGGTGATGGTGCTATTCCAATTGATGTACATTCTGAATATGCAGTTACCATATTTTAGGGAGGTCTGTTAATCTCCCTCGTTGTGTATAAAATGCAGATTGTTCCTGTGAATGAGGGTTCTCCCATCGCTATTGTAATCACCTTTTACAGATTAATAAAATACCATTTGTTTTGTTGCTCCAATATTTTCCGTGACTAACAAAGCCCTGATCAGAGATTTGGGCCCGCTCTTCTGATCAGGTGCTATGTCTTTGTGTGTGTGTTAATTAATAGTTTATGCTTATTATTGTAGCTCTTTCCTGTTCATGATTATTTCTGAGTTCTGTAGTTAGTTTAATTCCACAGCCATGTTTTGAATCTTAAATGACGAGCACTTGGTCGGAACGGATTATGTGTTTGACCTTGCATATACCTTGCGTGTTTCCTTGAAAGGATACACACCTGGATTGATAAATTAATGTCAGAATAGGGTGAATAAATCGTTCATACCTGGACACCAACAGATTGCACGGGCAATCTAGGAAAAAGCGTGCCTTTCTTGCACATAATTTTGAGGGGCAGTCATTAAGGGTTTTTTCCTCTTGTTTATGAGTAAGGCATCGTCGTAAAATGGTGTCGATTCCTTGCCAGTATAAGACATCTCCCAGCAAGAGGTATCGGGGGACTTTCTGGCGTATGCACCGACAATCATCTCGTGTGAGATGAGTTTTGAACTTTTGGGTTCGCAGGAATAGGAGAATATCCCCATACCAAGGGTCGTCGGTTGCTACAAAGAACAGATGTTCATCTAGTAGCGAATCGTCTACTGGTGATCCCTTGGAATGTCCTGGGAGGTCCATAATGAAATTTGCTGAGGCAAGTGCCCTTTTACTCTTGGGTGAGTGAAACTGTCAATCGTATTCTTGGAGAATGACTATCCAGCGGGCGTACTTATGGTTCATTAAGCAGCGGGTGAGCATGTTTTTAATGGGGTTAATATCTGCGACGACTGTAATAGTTTTTAAGATGATGTAGTGGCGAAGTTTTTGGACTGCGTAGATTAATGCTAGGGCAGTATTTTCTTCGGGTTCATATCTCAATGCAGGTCCTGTTTGGTCAATTTAGTGTATCCTAAATTGCTGCATTTAATTTTTCAATCCGGGATTCGTAAGCTGATGAAGTGTGGCGCACTATATGTGCAAGATAACCTATTTCTTAACTTTTTGTCGTTTTTGGTTTTCTAAGGTGAAATGGAAATTCTAAAATGAAAACAAGTATGGTTATATTTGTTCAAGGAAATGATATCCCCTATAATGATTTACCAACTTGAAACTTGAAAAGGAATTTGAAATTTTCAATGACAAAACTTGAAAGGAAATGAAAATGTACTGCTGAAATGAAAAGATGTTGTAAGTCTAATAAATCAAAAACAGTGAACTAGTGAGCATGAAACTAAACTATTCTTGCTGCTATCTAAACAAAAAGAAACTATGCTTAAAGAAATTCAAAATTGCAACCAAGTAAATATAAATCAGATTACATCAATTTATATTCTGATCCTTCATCATTAGTCCAGCTATGATTTTCGGAAGTAACCATAAACAACTTGAGTAACTGATATCTAACTTGCAGAAAGTAAACTAATATCAAACCATACATTCATAATTCAATCCCTCCCCATCAGTCCAGCTGTGGCTTTCGGAGGTAACTGAAGATGTCATGCACAATTTAACATTTCTAACTTGCAGAAAGGAAAATAATACTAAACTACACACTTCATAATACAATCCCTCACCATCAGTCCAGTTGTGGCTTTCGGAGGCAACTGAAGACGTTATAAGCAGTTTAATATATTTTAAATTTGCAGAAGGAAAACTAATACTAAACTACACATTTCATAATACAATCCCTCACCATCAGTCCAGCTGTGGCTTTCGGAGGCAACTGAAGATGCTATGAGCAGTTTAACATATCTAATTTTGCAGAAAGGAAACTAATACTAAACTACACATTTCATAATACAATCCCTCACCATCAGTCCAGCTGTGGCTTTCGGAGGCAACTGAAGATGCTATGAGCAGTTTAATATATCTAATTTTGGAGAAAGGAAACTAATACTAAACTACACATTTCATAATACAATCCCTCACCATCAATCCAGCTGTGGCTTTTGGAGGCAACTGAAGATGCTATGAGCAGTTTAATATATCTAAATTTAACTACTGAAACAATTAAGCAAAACTAAGTTAAACAAAGCAATACTGAAATGAAACAGAAACTAAGAAAAACACATTAGCAGCAGAACAATGTTAATTCCATGTCATTAGTCAAAAAGCTATGAAAATGCCCGGGCTGCCTATCTATAACCTGAAACAAGAACACTGATCAGTGATTAACAACATAAAACATGAAAGACAGAAGTGAAATGGAAAGTAGGAAAGTTTATAAACAGAAATGAAAAAAATGAAATGTATAAACATGTGAATGGATTATGGCACAATGAGCTTTAAAGAAATGAAATAAGAACTATACACTAATGCACAAAACCTTAGCTGAGCAGGGGCCCTCTACACCAGCCCTGGCAACGATCTTCAAGTACGAATTAAGTTGGAAAATAGAGTCTTCTTATATTAAAATGCAGTCATAACAGTATGGTAGTATTACGGCTCAAAGGCAGCGTAATTACATTACAAAGCAGACTTAATAAAATTAACAGAGACTAATCGGGACTAACTCCATATGCATATGCAAACGCGTTATATATAACAAAAGAAATATAACTGTCTCCTAAAGTTTATGCTGGTGTAGAACACGTAGACCATTACATCCACGGATCTAGGATCATGGCCGTGTTGGAAAATAAATCTATGAGAAGTGGATGCTTGAATTCGACTATGGAGCCAGGTACAGATGTCGACTTGTCCTCCGCAAGCTCAGAAACGGCCATATGAACCTTTACGTGACACGGAACAGAGTCCTGTCACCGTAAGACTCTATGGTTGACTTCCATGTGGACGCCTTTGACCGTGGCTTCTTTAGATGAGTTTGCTCGAACCAATAGGACACGAACCATGTCCACATCATTCCTGACTTGCCCATGTGGCTCGTTTTCCTTGTAGACACCTGTAACATAGAGTTTCACAAAATAGTTGCGGAAAGTTGCAGCAGCTGTGGAAAGTGGCAAGATTCCGCAGCTGAATGAACAAAATCTAAATCAAATAGCAAACACAAAAATATAATTAAAAACCATGTTAGATGCTCTTTTTCAAATGATATTGACAACTTGGGAGGTTCAGGTGAGTGAAAAAGGTATAGAAAAGTGTATGGAAAAGATGCAGAATTGAGACTCAACATACCCCCACTGTGAAGGTGTTGCATGTCCTCATGCAACCAAAATTTTAATATTCCTTCCTTAGTTCATGTGCCTTGACACTTCAGCCAGCACATCCAATCCTCTCCTCCTCTTCCTTGGTGCTGCTAGCATTATGGGTTTCTTCATTAAGCACCTAAATTTGATATTAACCAGTGCTCTGCTCAACTTCTGGCATTTTCTTTTCAATTTCTTGTTCTTCTTTTGCCATATTCCTAGATGTAGCATAGTATTATCATGGATGATTTTGTCCAGTTTGCCTTGTTCCTTCAATGTCTCATTTTCATTTTTGATATGTTTATTCAAAAGCTCTAACTCAAAAATTTCATGTTTTAGTGATTAGACTAAATCATCCTGTATTGTATGAGGCTGGATAGACGAAGTACTGGGACCTGTAGCTGCCTTTTCCAAAGATTCTATATAGTCATATACTTCCTGCTGCTTGGGGTCTATTTCAGGTGTCATTTTTATTGGGCTGTCCCCAAAATGCCGTGAAGGAGAATAATCTGGCTGAGGAGGGCTCACATCAATATCTTGCTGAGAATGGGATGGAGTATGTTCAATGTATGATTGGGAATGAAATGAACCAGGTTCACTAACTGACTGAGATGGACTATGGTCAGCTGGGGACTGTTCAGATGTTTCCTCTCCCAAATCAATGAAATGAGGACCCTTCATTTGCGTTTTCCTCAATTTCCCCTTAAGTCTGCTGCTTCTTCTCTCACGCTGTGGTGCACTATCCTTTTGTTTTTGTTTTCCTTTCTCTGTCTTCTTGGCCATAGAGGACTGTTTTTTGAAGATAAACTAGTCTTTCAGATAACACTTGATTATCTTCTTCTTCTTCAGAAGGAGTTTTATGTATAGCCTCAATAGTTTTTCTTTCTTTTGGTGTTATTGGCTTCTTACCCTTGATTTCTTTCTTCTTCCTCTTTGACAGTCTTTCTTCCCTATCAGTTCTTTCAATTACAGTAGTAGGAGTATTTTGGATTTCATCAATTGTTCTTTTTCTCCTACTTCTTCTTGCTGTGCTACCTTCAGGAATTTCCTGAGGTTCCTCAAAGAAATTTCTAACCAGAAATTGTTTCCATGTGTCTTTCTTTTCCTTTAACTCCTTTTCAATCAAATTTTTTATAAGGCCGTGGTGATATAGATGAGGTTCTACATCTCCTAAATGTTTCTGAACAGTCACAGACATTTTCTTCAAGCTATTTAACAGAAAATATGGGAGATTGAGAGCTTGATTATCTAGAAAATTCATCAGTAACCTAGTATGGTACATGTACATGGACCCAAAACGGCCTTCACATGTAATGAATTTCTGAACAACTAGCAGCAAAGTAGCCCATTCCTCTTTCAATGCATGCACGGGAATTCCTCTTTTAAAAACAGTTATGTCCATACCTTGGTTTCGTAAGATTGTTCTCCATGCTTCATCACTGATACTTTTATTCTTAAACCAACGCTCACCCTCCTGAAGAAGTTCCATGGCTGTTGCTATAGATGCTTCATTGACCTCAAACTTAAGGTCTCCAATTTCTGCTTCCAAGCCATTAAACGACCTTGCAAATTCTTTTGTAACTTCTTTGTGATAACCTCTGAACTTCTGGATAAAACGCAGCCATTTTGCTTTCTTCAATATCTCCCTTACTTGCGGATATCCCTCCATGAACTTCGGTCCTTCCAGTTCTGCTCTTAGCAATTTACCCATTTCTCTTTTTGCTCTTCAAAGACTTTCCTGTGTGGAGGATTCAAATGGAAATAGAACGGCTGAATGCACAGAAACGAGCTCAATGACTGTGGGAATATATTATAGAATGGGAATGAGCACAATGAATGGAATGGAGTGAGACTGTGGGTAGATATCCGAGAGTGGAAATGAGCACAATGAACGGAATGGAGTGAGACAAAATAGAAAAGGGTTTCGTGAGCATAACAGAGATACAACTGTGCAATTGACAGAGTATAACACATTCGGTAGCGTTTTGAAATTTGGTGGCTGCAAAATAAATGTGAACACGTTTCAATCAACGGTTATGGATTTATGCGGCTGTAAGAGTCCTTGGTCAAATCAAATACGTCTCATTGTCACCGGTGGAATATTGTATCATGAGTGAAAATCGGGGGTTTAATGATGGAACCGTTTGGGAATGAATGCGAGACGATAATATGGAGATCGTGAAAGGTTACGGAATTGTCAATATAATCATTGCACATAATGGATAGAGCTCATGGTTCAGAACTATATAAAAATGTGTTTTTCAATGCTATTTGAAATAAACTTTATTCATACCTTTGGAATCTTTGCCTTTTCCTTTGGCCTTCAACTAATTGCTCTTCATTGGTGTCTTGAATGCTCCATGTCTTCATTTTTTGATCCTCTCACCTGCATTTTATTTCATGATTATGGAAATAACATCTGACTGTACATTCTTTTTGAAAACAGAGTAGTAGCTGCGGAATCTTCTTCTGGATGCGGAAACTGGAGTCAGCTGCGGAAACAGATGTCAGCTGCGGAAACTGACACAGCTATTACTTGGATGAATTGAAATGAACAGATGAAAAATGACCAGATGGAAATGGTCATGAAAAAGATTTTTATTAATGAAATGGAATGAAATGGATGAAATGAAGTGGAGTGGAGTGAAATGAAGTGAAATGAAATGGAATGAAGTGGAATGGAATGGAGTGAATGATCACAAAACTTGTGAAATGAAAGAGAGTTTTTTTTTGGAAAATATAGAGTGTCAGGTGTTCCTGATTTTCACCCTATATTTTCTGTATAAGACTGCCAATCAGTGATTGGTTTTCAGGCTTATACAATTTTTTTTTTTTTTTTTTCAATTGAAAGAACAAAAGCTAGGCTGGTGGAGAAGAAGAATTCTTCTGTACCAGCCTGATTGCAGAATTTTCTTGAAACATTTTGACAAATTCCTCTTTTGAGAGTGGCTTATGATAAACTTTCAATCTGTGGCCATTCACAATAAGAGGAATTTGAAACTCATCAATGGTCTTGATTCTTACCGCTCCATTGCTAAAGATCTTGTCAATCTCATATGGCCCAAGCTAATGAGTCTGAAATTTTCCTTGAAAATATTTAAACTTGGAATCAAATAACAATGCCCAATCTCCTTCTTGAAACTTCTTCTCTTTGATATACTTGTCATGCCATTTAGTTCTTTGATATTGAACTAGATCAGTTCTTAGAATTGCTTCTTGTCTGATCTCATCTAGCTCATTCAACTGCTCCATTCTATGCTTTTGGGCTTCTGATAAGTCCATCCCCAACTGAACTGCTATCTTGGAGGTCTTGACTTGGAACTCAATGGGGAGCAAGACTTCTTTCCCATAAACAAGTTCATAGGGAGAATGTCCTGTTGTATTTCTCCATGTAGTTCTGTAGGCCCACAAGGCTTCAAGAAGCCTTTCTGCCCAATCTCTTCTATGTAGATGAACATTTTTGGTGATGATACTTTCAAGAACTTTATTTGTGGACTCCACTTGACCATTTGCTTGCGGGTGGTAAGGAGTAGATCTTCTGTGCTTGATTTTGTATTCTTCCATCAACTTCTCCACCAAATTGGATGTGAATTGGCTCCCCTGATCTGTCACAATTTCTCTTGGAACACCAAAGCGAGTAAAAATATCCTCATAAAGAAAATGAATAGCTGAATTTTCAGTAGCAGATACTAATGCTTTGGCTTCTACCCATTTAGTAACATAATCAGTACAAACCAATATATACTTCTTCTGCTTAGATGGTGGATTAATAGGTCCAATGAAATCTAAAGCCCATTTTTCAAAGGGTTCAATGAGTACCTGTGGTTGTAATGGCATTTCATTTGAAAGGGTAGGTTTCCCTACTCTTTGGAAGCTGTCACACCTTTTGACATATTGTTTTGCATCTTTGAAGAGGGAAGGCCAATAATATCCTAAAGAGAGGATTTAATAGGCCGTCCTTTTGTCTGCAAAGTGTCCGCCGCATGGTTCATCATGACATGCCTTAAGAATATCAGGCATTTCATCTTCCCTGACACATCTTCTGATCACAAGATCTGGCCTTGTTTTAAACAATTCATTAGAAATCCATGAATATTTTGAACTCTCCTGAATAATTTTTCGTTTTTCACTTGGAAATAAATGTGAAGGTAGTTTCCCTGTAACCAAATAGTTAGCAATATCTGCATACCAAGGAGTCTTAATAGTTACTGCAAACAAGTATTCATCAGGAAACTTATCCTCTACGGGAGAATCTTCTTTAGTATTCTGAATCCTAGACAAGAAATCAGCTACTGTATTTTGTTTTCCTGGTCTATCCAACACAGTAATATTGAATTCTTGCAAAAGTAAGAGCCATCTTGTCACTCTACCATTAGTAACAGGTTTGTTCATTAAATATCTAATTGCAGAATGGTCAGTATGAATAAAAGTTTCATAGCCTGTTATGTAATGTCTAAACTTATTGATTGCATGAACAACGGCTAAAAACTCTTTTTCAGTCACAGTATAGTTCAACTCTGTGGGAGTCAAATTTTTACTGGTATAATAAATGGCATAAGGAACTAAATCTTTTTGACCCAACACAACTCCTAGAGCTGTATCTGAAGCATCCGTAGAAATATGGAAAGGAAGTTTCCAATTTGGTCCTCTCAAGATAGGTGCTTCAGATATTCTTGTTTTCAAAGTTTCAAAATTTGATTGACAATCAGGATCCCATTTAAATTCACAGTCTTTTGTAAGCAATTTGAAGAGTGGAGATGCTATTTTAGTGAAGTTTTCTATAAATCTTCTATAGTAACCAGTAAATCCTAGAAAACTTCTAACATCTCTTTGACGATTTGGAATAGGCAACTTGGAGATGACTTCAACTTTTGATCTATCAACCTTAATCCCATCTCCTGAAATATGATGTCCTAAAACAATCCCTTCAGTAAACATCATAAATCATTTTTCATGGCTTAATGAAAGGTTTGTTTCTTTACATCTTATAAGAGCTTTTTCCAAATTTTCTAATGCCTCTTCAAATGAATTACCATAAACTGTAAAATCATCCATATAAACCTCTACACAATCATGGATTAGATCAGAAAAAATTCCTAGTACTGCTCTTTGGAATGTTGCTGGTGCATTACATAACCCAAAAGGAAGCACTCGGTAGGCAAAAGTTCCCCATGGACGAGTAAATGTGGTCTTATCTTGATCTTCAGGTGCTACCTGAATTTGATTGTAACCACTAAAACCATCCAAAAATGAAAAGTACTTTTTACCTGCTAATGTATCTAATACCTGATCAATAAAAGGCAAAGGAAAGTGATCCTTTAAAGTTGCTTTGTTCAATTCCCTGTAATCAATGCATACCCTCCATTTACCATTCTTCTTAGGTACTATAACCAAAGGAGAAACCCATCGCTATCTGAAATTGGATAAATGAAGTTTACATTGAGTAGTTTTTGGAGTTCTTCTTTCACTATCTCCCTAAGATTTGGATTCATCCTTCTTTGAGGTTGTCTGATTGGTCTACTGTTTTCCTCAATATAGATGTGATGGATGCAAGTCTTAGGATCAATACCCTTCATGTCAGTATACTCCCATGCAAATGCAGTAGAATTTTTTTGCAAGATTTTGGTTAGTTCTTCTTGTTGTGATTTTTCCATATGTTTGTTGATATTCAATGTTTTTCTTGGAAAAATCTCAATAGTAGAACTACCAAACTCTTCCATAGAGTAAAGAGACATTTGTCTTGATGATAAATATTCTATGTCAGATTCCAACTGAAATTGTGTGGGGTCATATTCTGAATATGTCTCAAAATTTTCTAATGTGTTCAGAATTTGACTATCCTCACTGATTTCAGAAATGGTAACGACAGGTTGTATAGTGTCCTCATCATCAACCCATTCATTGTCTCTTACTTCTGTGATTGCTCTTGCTGGAGAATACAAATTGAATTTCTTTGTCGAATTACCATTAGAAATGTACATGTCCCCGGATCTACAACTAATAAAAGCATCAACTGTGGCTAGCCAAGGTCTTCCTAAAATAAGTGGGTGCCCTCCTAGATTACTCTTGGGAGTCAAAATCATAAAATCTACTGGATATTCCCAAGAATCTAAGGAGACTGAAATATCTTCTAATACACCATCTGGTTTAATAATTGATCGATCTGCAAGTTGCGGTAAAGTAGGTGTAAAAAGAAGGTTAGGAAGTTTTAGCTGGTCCATAGTCTGTCTACTCATAATGTTGATAGTAGCCCCTAAGTCAATCAATGTGTTTGGAATTTCTATCCCATTTATATGTGTCTTGACAATTGGACTTCCTGGATCTACATACTTCTGCATGGTAATTTTTCCCATCATAATATATGCAATCTTTCCTACCAGGTGGATTCTTCTTGTGTCTTTTAGTTTCCTTCCTGGTCTTTTGAAACTCAACTCCTTTATGGTTTTTTCTAGAATAGGAATCTCTCGAATGGCTTGTAGCAAGGGAATCTTGATACAAACATTCTTCAATTCATCTAGAAAGTCATAGTTAGGAAACAAGATTTTTTTTTCCACCCCCTTATCAATTTGTAGTCTTTCAGGAAAAGGAGGTGTAGATGAAGATGCAGGTTGCTCAACTATAAGAGTTTTGGGTGTTAACTTTTCTTTTTCTTTTTGAATATTTGAATTTTGAAGAGATTCTTCCTCAGAACCCTTATTGACTTGAAGAGAATCCTCCTCAGAGGTATCTTGCTCTTGGATATCTATAGAAGGTTTTTCTAAAACTCTAGCAGATCTAAGTTGTACATCGTTGAGAGGAACAATCATATAGGTAAGAAATTGTTGTCCTTCTACCATATAAGTATTCTGAGGATTTTTATTATTAGGATTTGGCAATGGCTGAGCTGGAAGTTGATTTGTCTTCTGTTGGTATGGGAGCATGAGTTGAGGATTTGTATTTTGTTGAGAAGGTTGTTGTTGTGGAAATGGCAATGAAAGTTGTGGATTTGGGTTTGGAAGTTGTGGAGCTTGTTGATTTTGAAAATATGGAGGATATTGATAAAATTGAGCAAATCTCCCATAAGGATTTTGCATCCCTTGTACCCATGGCTAATATGAGTTTTGATGTTGGGGCCAAGGTTGTTGCCAAGGATTCCAATTTGGTGGGGTTTGGAAATTCATAGGGTTGTTAAACCCTTGAGTTTGTTGTCCCTGCCAAGGTCTCCTTGCGACAAAAAAGAGAGATTCTACTGAATTTAGGTCTTCTTGAAAAACAGCTTTGAGTCCAGGAATTGAAGGACAATCCTTGATCTCATGATTCTCTGAGAAAATCATACATGTTTCTACAACTTTTGCATCCAAGGGACATTCCCTTAAAGCATGTTTCTTCATACATTTCGGACAAAAGATGGCTAAAGCATATGTTTCTACTTTCTGCTTGTGTTCGATTTTAAGGGTGTCTAGTTGTTCACTAAGGCTCCCTAAGATATCAGTTTTGAACTCATCAAGCATATTACCAATCTCTGCCCTACTTACTGATCCAGTTTCAGATTTGTTAGCCCTAATAAGAGAAGGATCCCTAGGCCCTTTTCCTATTTTAGATTTTCCTCTTGAGATATGGACACATAGTTCTGTTATGTCACGAAGTGGGAGTTGAGAAATATCTCCTTTCCCCATCATGTTTAAAATATCTATCCATTCATCTCTAATGGCTTTTAATATGAGGGCTTTCAAGGTTTCATCATCTAAGTTGCTCATCTTTGCTCTTGTCAAGTTGTATTGAAATCTTTCAAGTAAGTCTTCCAAATTTTCATCTTCTTTTTGCATCATCTTGAATACCTCATCCTTGTGATTGGTGGGCATACAATAGTCCAAGTATCTATCCAAAAATGTTTGTTTCATATCATTTCAAGTCCTAATAGATTGAGTGGCTAATCCCATGAACCATTTCAAAGCAGATCCTTTCAAAGTTGAAGGAAACAGTTTGAGTTTTTGAGAATCTTCCATATAGTCATAGGTTCGGCACACAACTTCAAACTCAAACAGAAATGTTTTAGGGTCCTCACTTCGCAATCCATAAAAGTTAGGGAGGAAAGATGGTGAGATATTTTTTATTGTTGCATGAGTTTCCTCATCAACTATAGGGAATCCAAACAAGTTGTCTCCTTCCCTATTTCTACCATTATTTCCTTCACCATTGTTGTCTCCATTGTTTCCTCCTCTTCTACCTCTACCTATACCTCCATCTATTACTTCCTCCGCCATGATAGTTTCTTTAGAGTTCTTAAAGTACTCTAGTTTTTCTACCAAGGGAGAATGAGAGAAAGTCTCTTTGTTTTCTAAATGGGATTGAGTAGGTGGTATAGGAGAATCCTCTAATTCAGCTGTTCCTTGACTTCCAAAAATCTTAAGGCTAGGGGTAGATGGTGGTGAATATGGTCTATGCCTTGAAAAAGATGGAGTTGTGAAAATCGAACTCTTGGCTTTAGCTATAAACCTTCCCCTAGAATCTCTTGCTCTATGCATGTCATTTTTTTTTATTTTTTAAAAAGTTGGGCTAATAATTCTCTTTCTGATCTTCCAGATCACACTAGGTGCAAGAAGAGAGCATACTTAAAAAATTACTAAACCAATAACTCTCTTTTCTGATCCTCCAGATCACACTAGGTGCAAGAGGAGAGCATACTTCAAGAAGTTATCAAGTTTTCCCTTCTTTTATGATTTTGTGTGTTTTTTTTTTAAGAAATTGGCTACCTAGTTACACTTCCCCGGAAATGGTGCCAAAATGTTTGGTCAATTTAGTGTATCCTAAATTTTTGCATTTAATTTGTCAATCCGGGATTCGTAAGCTGATGAAGTGCGGCGCACTATATGTGCAAGATAACCTATTTCTTAACTTTTTGTCGTTTTTGGTTTTCTAAGGTGAAATGGAAATTCTAAAATGAAAACAAGTATGGTTATATTTTTTCAAGGAAATGATATCTCCTATAATGATTTACCAACTTGAAACTTAAAAAGGAATTTGAAATTTTCAATGACAAAACTTGAAAGGAAATGAAAATGTACTGCTGAAATGAAAAGATGATGTAAGTCTAATAAATCAAAAACAATGAACTAGTGAGCATGAAACTAAACTATTCTTGCTGTTGTCTAAACAAAAAGAAACTATGCTTAAAGAAATTCAAAATTGCAACAAAGTAAATCTAAATCAGATTACATCAATTTATCTTCTGATCCTTCATCATTGGTCCAGCTATGATTTTCGGAAGTAACCATAAACAACTTGAGTAACTGATATCTAACTTGCAGAAAGTAAACTAATATCAAACCATACATTCATAATTCAATCCCTCGCCATCAGTCCAGCTGTGGCTTTCGGAGGTAACTGAAGATATCATGCACAATTTAACATTTCTAACTTGCAGAAAGGAAACTAATACTAAACTACACACTTCATAATACAATCCCTCACCATCAGTCCAGCTGTGGCTTTCGAAGGCAACTGAAGACGTTATGAGCAGTTTAATATATTTAAATTTGCAGAAGGAAAACTAATACTAAACTACACATTTCATAATACAATCCCTCACCATCAGTCCAGTTGTGGCTTTCGGAGGCAACTGAAGATGCTATGAGCAATTTAATATATCTAATTTTGCAGAAAGGAAACTAATACTAAACTACACATTTCATAATACAATCCCTCACCATCATTCTAGCTGTGGCTTTTGGAGGAAACTGAAGATGCTATGAGCAGTTTAATATATCTAAATTTAACTACTAAAACAATTAAGCAAAACTGAGTTAAACAAAGCAATACTGAAATGAAACAGAAACTAAGAAAAACACATTAGCAGCAGAACAATGTTAATTCCATGTCATTAGTCAAAAATCTATGAAAATGCCCGGGCTGCCTATCTATAACCTGAAACAAGAACACTGATCAATGATTAACAACATAAAACATGAAAGACAGAAGTGAAATGGAAAGCATGAAAGTTTATAAACAGAAATGAAGCATATGTATCATGAAAAATGCAATGTATAAACATGTGAATGGATTATGGTACAATGAGCTTTAAAGAAATGAAATAAGAACTATACACTAATGCACAAAACCTTAGCTGAGCAGGGGCCCTCTACACCAGCCTTGGCAAACGATCTTCAAGTACGAATTAAGTTGGAAAACAGAGTCTTCTTATATTAAAAATGCAGTCATAACAGTATGGTAGTATTACGGCTCAAAGGCAGCGTAATTACATTACAGAGCAGACTTAATAAAATTAACAGAGACTAATCGGGACTAACTCCATATGCGTATGCAAACGCGTTATATATAACAATAGAAATATAATTGTCTCCTAAATTTTATGCTGGTGTAGAACACGTAGACCATTACGTCCACGGATCTAGGATCATGGCCGTGTTGGAAAATAAATCTATGAGAAGTGGATGCTTGAATTCGACTATGGAGCCATGTACAGATGTCGACTTGTCCTCCGCAAGCTCAGAAACGGCCATATGAACCTTTACGTGACACGGAACAGAGACCTGTCACCGTAAGACTCTATGGTTGACTTCCATGTGGACGCCTTTGACCGCGGCTTCTTTAGATGAGTTTGCTCGAACCAATAGGACACGAACCATGTCCACATCATTCCTGACTTGCCCATGTGGCTCATTTTCCCTGTAGACACCTGTAACATAGAGTTTCACAAAATAGCTGCGGAAAGTTGCAGCAGCTGCGGAAAGTGGCAAGATTCCGCAGCTGAATGAACAAAATCTAAATCAAATAGAAAACACAAAAATATAATTAAAAACCATGTTAGATGCTCTTTTGCAAATGATATTGACAACTTGGGAGGTTCAGGTGAGTGAAAAAGGTATAGAAAAGTGTATGGAAAAGATGCAGAATTGAGACTCAATAGGTCCCAACAAGGTTTTTTTGACATAGTATATTACGTGCTCCTTTCTATCTAGCCCTTCCTGAACAAATACTTCGACCAATGTGGATTCAAAAGCTGATAGATATAGGATATAATCCTTGTCATAGTATGGGGGACTAATGAGTGGTGTTGAGGATAATGTTTCCTTCAGCGCGTAAAATTATTTTTGGGCGTGGTCATCCCATTTAAAGGGGATGTCTTGGTGCAGGAGGTGCAAGAACCCTTGAGCGCAGGTGGCATAGTCTGGGACGAAGCATCTCAGAAAATTTCCTTTTCCCTATAGACTTTCGAGTTTTCTAAGGGTTCGAGGTGGAGGTACCTCTTTGATGGCTTGGACCTTGAGGGGGTCCACGCGAATGCCTTGTTGGGACAACATAAATCCTAAGAGTCTTCCTGCACTGACACAGAAGACACACTTGAGAGGGTTCAATCGTAATTTGTATTAACGACATCTTTGGAATACCAATCGCGGATCCTCAAGGTGGTATGAGTGCTTCTTAGAGCAGACTATAAAATCATCTAAGTAGGCGAGGATAAGGTGTGCCAGGTCGTGAAATATATAATTCACGACCCTTTGAAAGGTGGCTCCAGCATTTGTTAATCCAAATGGCATCACCTTGTCTGTGAACGTGCCCCAGGGGGTGGTGAACGCGATTTTGTACCGATCCATGTGGCGGATCTGGACTTGATTGTAGCCGAAGAATCCATCCATAAAGGATAGGGCCTCATGTCCAGCACATGCATCGATGACTTGATCGATGAATGGTGCGGGGTAATTGCCTTTGGGACAAGATTTCTTCAGATCTCGAAAGTCAGTGCAGACGCATATTGTGCCATGTGTTTTCATGACAGGAACAGGTTTGGAAACCCAAGACGTATAGGCGATGGGGTAGATAAACCGGACTTTGTGAAGCTTGTCGATTTCTCGCTTTATTTCTTTTGCCTTATATGGTGCAGTTGACGTTTTTTCTGGCATATTGGGGGTATTTCAGGCCAAGTTTCAATATGGTGCTCTACTATCGTAGGACAAAGCCCAGGAATTTCTAAGTAGTCCCATGCGAAGATATCTCTATACTCTTGTAATAGTTTTGTGTAAGATATTATTTCTTCTAGTGAACATGCTTTCCCCAGTGAGATTTCTTAGACCTTTGTCGGATTTTGAGATATGTTCACCTTAATGGTAGGTAAAATATTTACATATTCCCTTCTTCGAACGCATCGGGCAGTGGGATGGGGTTTTTGAACTAGTCGAACTTTCCTGGAGGCAGGAAGTATTTTGACTCTATCGCATAGATCTCTGGTTCAGTTGTCTTGTTAGGACTGAACGTTTTCTTGGGGAGAAAAAGCGAATGGTGATACATTGCATCCCATGGGTAATATGGCTCCATCATGGTTTCTAGGATATCCTCATCCAAATGAAATAAAGCCTCGGAGAAGGATTTTTTATGCATAGGTTTATATTGAATAGGGGTAATCCTGGTGGAGCTAGTTGAGAGACACGAAAAAGATTCCATCATGGATGTGGTGGAACCAGAAGTGATCGATAGAGTGCAAATAGATTGGGCTTGCACTGTCATAGGGACAGCTACTCTTGTAGCTGCAACTAACTCGACACCTATGGAAGATGAGCAAACAGCTCGAGTCATGATTCTGATACATGATGACATGAGTTGTATATGGTGTGTCGTATCATCGGTGCTTAGTGAGGGATGAATCTCCCTAATTGGTCGTCCTCTTGATGGCCATGACGAGATGGATCTATTTGTCACATCCTCTTGAGTTGTGGTACTTTTCATGGATTTTTAGGGAGAGGCGGACTATGGTTGATCTCATACAAGCTAAAGTTGTGCGGAATAGTGGTATATAGTGACAACGATGTATAGGGTAGTTTTCACCACATATCTGACATAAATATGGGACGTCCATTTCGCCGCGATATACTTTGTGGACTAGGTACCATCATTGGAAAATTTCCAAAGCGGGGCATTCAATGATGAAATGATCAAGTTCATCGGATAGTATGCACCGTTCAGCAGGGGGTGGTGGCCTGGCGGGGAGTCTTTCTGGTGATTGACACTGTTCTTGTAGGTATAGCATGATGCGAGGCTCGTCGTTGATAGACTGGATGGAGGGATCCTCCTGATAGGATCGCTCGATCGTATGTAAGGCATCCCTATACCATGGTATCTCTAGAAAATGTTGGCTATAGTGCCCATAGGTGCGACAGAGAGAGCATGCGTGATTGGTATGCAACTATTTGTCTTTAATTTTTGAGGAAGTTTCCTTTTTACGAGAACGTGGCGTCGAGACGTCTGCTTCAGAGCCAAGGAGTGGTTTTTTACTCATCCAGCTCCAGACATATGTGGGTAGGATGGCCTATAACCTCGCATATAGAGCAAACTAGTGATTCCCTTTGAATGGTGGGGGTCACCTTCTTCTTCCCTCTGATTCTGGTTTTCTTGGCCGTGATAACTAGTTTCACAATGGGAACTTCCTTTTTGGGGGCAGTCTCGACCGTTTCTCGGCTTGGTTGGGGCTCCTCGGGGCTGAGGGGATTTAACCCTGTGGCAGTAACATTGGTGGCTCCTGTTCTGGAAGGGGAAACTAGGTACCAAACTGGGAACTCCAAGATATGTTGGGTAATACCAGTGTTTCCAAAACCTACTAGGAGATGAATCCAGCTAGTGGGTAGAGGAAAGGCATTTGGGAGGCAGCGTAGGCTAGAGAGGTTGTTGTGGCCGATGCCTCAATTTTTTTACTGCTTGGTTCTGTATCCTGACTGGCCTCGGTGCTTGAGGTGGACATCATGCACACTGGAGCCCCTGTGGCGTTGGGTGATACCTCAGGGATAATGGGAGGATCTCCTAGGAATGACCCTAGGATGGATGACAGTTTGAATTGGTCGGGGCCATATTCTTGGTACCGTGAAAGACCATATGTTGTTGTATCTACATAGGGTAGAATTACATCTGTGTTGGTTAGGGGACGCTTCTCGTTGTTCTTCAGCTGGTCAACAGTAATGATGTGATCCTCGTGGGGGAACATCATAGTGCGGAAGACGGAGGAGGCTATGGTAGACATGGCATACATATAACTCCACCCAAGGAGTATATTTTAATCCAAGTGAGTGTCCAAGACTTCAATGTCTATGTGGACCGTCTTGCCGGCTAAACAGTCCGGGACATTTTGGTAGAGGCCGAAGGGTGTCGAGGATGATCGTCTTAGGCTCGAAGCATTATGACCTAGTTTTTTAGTTCGGGAGAATCCAACTTCTGCCAAACATTTTTCGACATGATGCATGTCGATGCACCCTTGTTAATGACACAATAGTGAATAGTGATATTATGAACTGATACTAGTATCTGGAATGCAACCATAGAAGGAAGCCTAGGGGTGGATTTGTCTAAATCAAAAGCCATCATGCGTGTATCGGCAGGGTCGATAGCACCTAACATGGAAAGTAGGGCTTTCCATTGCTTTGGGCATGACTACAGTACTTCCAACGCGGACATAGCAGCGGGTGATTGAGCTAAATCGTGTAGAAATTATATAACTTATGTGTTATATATCCAAGATTCTCCTAATCACACACTATTTTAACTTCATGCACAATACGAAATCTATTCCACCATTGATCATCACATGCGGAAATTAAATCAATTGCAATGCACACATGAAATAATAAAAATTCACACACATTAACACAGTTGTTTAACAGGAAAGCCTGAAGCTGAAAACCCCAACTATATGTATATAATATATGTCATAGATATCATGTAACAATCCTCATACAAAGCTGATCATATCAAGCTCTCAGTACAATACAATCGCTACACACTAATCAGGCTCGATATTGCAAATCCATGCACCAATATTTGCCACCTGCTAGCCTGCCTCTACTGCGCAATCCCTGTTGAAGAATGGCTCTGAATGAACTTGAATTGCTCCAGCCTTGCTCATGCAATCCTCATTGGCATCTCCAATGAATGTGTGGTGCAAACAATGCAACACTATAGTCACATCACACTTGCTCTTTCACCTATCTCTCCACTGGTCTCCACTGAAACTTCCATGCACTATAGTTAACTGATGTATTCTTCAGTTGATTAAGGATTTATTATTTACTGAATTAATTAACTAATTAATTCACATCACTCTCACTAGTGTATCAATCAGTTAGACTAGATACAACTAGCTCAACTGAGTCTAACTGAGTTAAACTAAATACAACTCCACCAACTACTTCTCCAACTCCACCAAACTCTGTCACATGAGTTCTAACTGAAGTCCTCCATGCAATAGCTCCAGTAAACCCTCAAGAATAGCGTAATTCCTTCTGTCAGCTACGTGCCACATCTGTGCACTTAACTGAAGTGCTCCAAGAGAATAAGATAATGTTTAGAGTCCAAATATTATCTAATAATATTCGACATATCTATTTTTAGACTGGAAATCTAAAAATATAAGTCCATATATTTTTCCAACTTGACCAACCATCCACAAATAGCATCCTGCAACTCATAGAATATGATCGAAATGTCTAAAAATATACTTTGCGCAAAAAATCACCTGTGTGGGCCCCACCTAGTTTAGGTGATTATTTTCCAACTAGGATCAAGGATGATGTTTCAAGATGCCTCCTTCACTATTTCTTGTTGCAATATTCAACACTCCCTCTCAACAAGAAAGGACTGTCTTTGCATGTGACATGCAACTCCATGCATTCGCCCTGCAACCTTTGCAAGCACCCTGCAACTCCATGCATCTGCTCTGCAACTCTTGCTGCAACACTTCCAAAACTAAAAGGCTCCAAACAACTCAATCGGTCTTAATGCATTTATCATCAAAGTCTTCAAATTCTACTGGTACCAACTGTACATGTCTTCAGGAACCACTGCGTTGTTGAACTCTGCACCCATGCACTATGCACTTGCTGTCAAATCTGAACCACGCTCTAGTATACGACACTATCACTTTGATCTGCCTGCATCAATCCAACTGATCATGCTATTGCTACTCTATGGTCACCTCGTAGCCAGGTTCAATTCATGAGATCCACACCATCTCAATGAATCCTGCCCAGAAATATCCTCTTGGGATTACTCATGCATGTCTCCCCACCTCTCACCTGGTGGTATAGCTGCATGCACTCCCTCTGCCCATCTAACACGAAATTTCTCTACATGAGTGGTTTCTCCCACTCCATGATCCTCATCTTGTGGCTGCTCCATATCCCGAGGTTCACTCTTACCTGCATGCAAAACTTGCTCCCTCTCAAGCTTCAATTGCATGGCTTTCTTGCACTTCCCAACAGTAGGAAGCTCCATAGAAATCCCATCTACTTCAAGTTTGTAGAGATTCTTAGCTTGAATCCCAACCTTCTTGACTTGTCCTATTGCTTTCTACTAAAGGAAAAATTTTCCTTCACTAAAGACAACATCATACCCTTTATCCTCTGACATTGCGACTGAGATTAAATTCTTCTTTAAACCTGGAACATGCACTACATCTTGTAAAAGAATGAGTTTACTTGACTCCCTCTAAAATTTAATGGTACCAATTCCAGTCACATTGTATCATCCATTGTTTCCCAACTCAACATGCAACTAGAGAACTTTCTCCACCAAGTCACTGAAAAGATTCACATCTCCCGTCATGTGAAAGAAAGCACCACTATCAAAGTACCACCCTGATCCCTATGCAATAGACACCATGCATGAAATCAATGAGAATTCAAGCTCAAATTGCGAGGCAAAAGCCTCACTAGCTGTAGCTCCAGCAGCTTGCTTTTTCTTCTTCTTCTATGGACAATTTGTGGCGAAATGCCCATGTTCGTGACAGTGAAAACACTTCACTTTGGACATGTCACGCTCTTTGCCATCTTCACCGGCCTCAGATATAGAATGGAATTTATTCCCCTTCTTCTTTTGTGCCTTGGAAACAAAATTGCAATCCTCTTCATCATCATGCTTTGATGACGAGACATCCCTGGTACTCTACCTTATCTCCTCCTGCACAAGATCCGACCAAAGTCGCTCCCATCCTGACAGTTTCTCTCGTCCATTGACAGAGTCTTCGTAGCTATGCCAACTCTTCGGAAGCCCAAGGAGAGCCAAGCTCATTAATTATTCTTCATCCACACTGACTCCTACACTCCCAAGCTCATCCCTGCAGTGGACAATCTTTTTCAAGTATACCAAAATAGTGTCATTCTTCTCCATTTCTATTTTCTGAGCTTGTCTTTAAGTGCGAACTTCCTCTGGTCACTTCTGCTTTGGAAAAATTCTGTCAAAGCCTTCCACATTAAGAATGGAGTGGATTTATCATGAAGGCTAGACACAATGTGGTCCTTCACACCTTCCAACAGAATCCTTCGACACTTTTCTACCTTCTTTTTCCATGCGTTAAGTGCAGTTGCATCGCTAGAACCCGAGTTAGGAACATCGCTATCGATGAACTCCTTCAGCCCATTATCATCCAGCACCACCTCCATCCTATCCTTCCATGCAATATAATCAAGCTTCCATCAAGGGCATACTCCAATTGCAATCTGTTGAAAGACATTTTAATGAATGCTCAACTTCGACACCAAGAAAACACTGCAGCAAATTCGAATTCCACCAGCACAAAACTCAACTGCTTCAATAATTGCAATCACCTCCAATGATCAACTCCTCTGATACCATGTAGAAATTATATAAATTATGTGTTATATATCCAAGATTATCCTGATCACACACTATTTTAACTTCATGCACAATACAAAATCTATTCCACCATTGATCATCACATGTGGAAATTAAATCAATTACAATGCACACATGAAACAATAAAAATTCACACACATTAACACAGTTTTTTAACGGGAAATCCTGAAGCTGAAAAACCCATCTGTATATAATATATTTCATAGAGATCATGTAACAATCCTCATACAAAGCTGATCAAATCAAGCTCTCAGTACAATACAATCGCTACACACTAATTAGGCCTGATCTTGCAAATCCATGCACCAATATTTGCCACCTGCTAGCCTGCCTCTACTTCAAAATCCCTACTAAAGAATGGCTCTAAATTAACTCTAATTTATCTAGCCTTTCTCACACAATCCTTTTTGGCATCTCCAATGAATGTGTGGTGCAAACAATGCAACACTATAGTCACAACTGATAGTCACACTTGCTCTTTCACATATCTCTCCACTGGTCACCACTGAAACTGCCATGCACTGTAGTTAAATGATTTATTCTTCAGTTGATTAATGAGCTATTATTTAGTGAATAAATTCACACCACTCTCACTAGTGTATCAATCAGTTAGACTAGATACAACTAGCTCAACTGATTCTAACTGAGTTAAACTAAATACAACTCCACCAACTACTTATCCAACTCCACCAATCTCTATCACATGAGTTCTAACTGAAGTCCTCCATGCAATAGCTCCAGTAAACCCTCAGGAATAGCGTAATTCCTTCTGTCAACTAATGTGCCACATCTGTGCACTTAACTAAAGTGCTCCAAGAGAATAAGATAACGTTTAGAGTCCAAATATTATTAAGAGATAATAATATTCGACATATCTATTTTTAGACTGGCAATCTAAAAATAGACTCCGCCCAATATGTCCAAAAATAGAATTCCATCTATTTTTCCACCTTGAACAACCATCCACAAATAGCATCCTACAACTCATTGAATATAATCGACATATCTAAAAATAGACATAGTCTAAAAATAGACTTTGCGCCAAAAATCACCTGTGTGGGCCCCACCTAGTTTAGGTGATTATTTTCCAACTAGGATCAAGGAAGATGTTTCAGGATGCCTCCTTCACTGTTTCTTGTTGCAATATTCAATAGCCCCTCTCAAAAAGAAAGGACTGTCTTTTCATGTGACATGCAACTCCATGCATTCGCCCTGCAACCTTTGCAAGCCCCCTGCAACTCCATGCATCTGCTCTAAAACTCTTGCTGCAACACTTCCGAAACTGAAAGGCTCCAAAAAAATCAATCAGTATTAATTCATCTATCATCAAAGTCTTCGACTTCTACTGGTACCAACTGTACATGTCTTCAAGAACCACTGCGCTGTTGAACTCTACACCGATGCACTCTCCACTTGCTGTCAGCTCTGAACCGTGCACAAGTATCCAACACTGTCACTTTGATCTTCCTGCATCAATCCAACTGATCATGCTATTGCTACTCTATGGGCACCTCATAGCCAGGTTCAATTCATGAGATCCACACCATCTCAATGAATCCTGCCTATAAATCTCCTTTTGGGATTACTCATGCATGTCGCCCCACCTCTCACGTGGTGGTATAGATGCATGCACTCCCTCTGCCCATCTGGCACGAAATTTATTTGCATAAGTGGTTTCTCCCTCTCCATGATCCTCATCTTTTGGCTGCTCCACATCCCGAGGTTCACTCTTACCTGCATGCAAAACTTGCTCCCTCTCAAGCTTCAATTGCATGGCTTTCTTGCACTTCCCAACATTAGGAAGCTACGTAGAAATCCCATCTACTGCAAGTCTCTAGAGATTCTTAGCTCGAATCCCAACCTTCTTGACTTGTCTTGTTGCTTTGTGCTGAAGGAAAAAATTTCCTTCACTAAAGACAACATCATACCCTTTATCCTCTAACATTGCGACTGAGATTAAATTCTTCTTTAAACCTGGAAAATTCACTATATCTTGTAAAAGAATGAGATTACTTGACTCCCTCTAAAAGGTAATGGTACCAATGTTGGTCGCATTGTTTCGTCCATTGTCGCCCAACTCAACATGCAACTGGAGAGCTTTCTCCACCAAGTCACTGAAAAGATTCACATCTCCCGTCATGTGAAAGGAAGCACCACTATCAAAGTACCACCCCGATCCCAATGCACTAGACACCATGCATGCAATCAATGATAATTCAAGCTCAAATTGTGAGGCAAGAGCCTCACCATCTGCAGCTCCAGCAGCCTACTTGTTCTTCTTCTTCTATGGACAATTTGTGGCGAAATGCCCATGTTCGTGACAGTGAAAACACTTCACTTTGGACATGTCACGCTCTTTTCCATCTTCACCGGCCTCAGATATAGAATGGAATTTATTCCCCTTCTTCTTCTTTGCCTTGAAAACCAAAGCACAATCCTCTTCATCATCATGCTTTGATGAAGAGCTATCCCTGGTACTCTGCCTTATCTCCTCTTGCACAATATCCGACCAAAGTAGCTCCCATCCTGGCAGTCTCTCCCGTCCATTGACAAAGTCTTCGTAGCTATGCCAACTCTTCGGAAGCCCAGGGAGATTCAAGCTCACCAAGTCTTCTTCATCCACACTGACTCCTGCACTCCCAAGCTCATCCCTGCAGTGGACAAACTTTGTCAAGTATACTGGAATAGTGTCATTCTTCTCCATTTTTATTTTTCTGAGCTTGTCTTTAAGTGCCAACTTCCTCTGGTCACTTTTGCTTTGGAACAAGTCTGTCAAATCCTTCCACATTAAGAATGGAGTGGCTTTATCATGAAGGCTAGACATAATGTGGTCCTTCACACCTTCCAACAAAATCCTTCGACACTTTGCTACCTTCTTTTTCCATGCGTTAAGTGCGGCTGCATTGCTAGAACCTGGCTTAGGAACATCATTATCAATGAACTCCTTCAGCCCATTATCATCCAGCACCACCTCCATCCTATCCTTCCATGAAATATAATTTGAGCTGCCATCAAGGACATACTCCAATCACAATCCATTGAAAAACATTTCAAGGAATGCTCAACTTTGACACCAAGAAAACACTGCAGCAAATTCGAATACCGCCAGCACAAAACTCAACCGCTTCAATAAGTGCAATCGCCTCCAATGATCAACTCCTCTGATACCATGTATAAATTATATAACTTATGTGTTATATATCGAAGATTATCTTTATCACACACTATTTTAACTTCATGCACAATAAAAATTATATTCCACCATTGATCATCACATGCGGAAATTAATTCAATTGCAATGCACACATGAAACAATAAAAATTCACACACATTAACACAGTTGTTTAACGGGAAAGCCTGAAGCTGAAAACCCCATAAGTATATAATATATGTCATATATATCATGTAACAATCCTCATACAAAGCTGATCATATCAAGCTCTCAGTACAATACAATCACTACACACTAATCAGGCCCGATCTTGCAAATCCATGCACCAATATTTGCCACATGCTAGCCTACCTATACTGCACAATCCCTGCTGAAGAATGGCTCTGAATGAACTCAAATTTCTCCAGCCTTTCTCATGCAATCCTCATTGGCATCTCCAATGAATGTGTGGTGCAAAAAATGCAACACTATAGTCACAACTGATAGTCACACTTGCTCTTTCACCTATCTCTCCACTGGTCTCCAGTGAAACTGCCATGCAATGTAGTTAACTGATGTATTCTTCAGTTGATTAATGAGTTATTATTTAGTGAATTAATTAAATAATTAATTCACATCACTTTCACTAGTGTATCAATTAGTTAGACTAGATACAACTAGCTCAACTGAGTCTAACTGAGTTAAACTAAATACAACTCCACCAACTACTTCTCCAACTCCACCAAACTCTGTCACATGAGTTCTAACTGAAGTCCTCCATGAAATAGCTCCATTAAACCCTCAGGAATAGTGTAATTCCTTCTATCAGCTACTGTGCACTTAACTGAAGTGCTCCAAGAGAATAATATAATGCTTAGATTCCAAATATTATTAAGAGCTAATAATATTCGACATATCTATTTTTAGACTGGCAATCTAAAAATAGACTCCGCCCAATATGTCCAAAAATAGAAGTCCATCTATTTTTCCAACTTGACCAAACATCCACAAATATCATCCTGCAACTCATAGAATATGATCGACATGTCTAAAAATAGACTTTGCGCCAAAAATCACCTGTGTGGGCCCCACCTAGTTTAGGTGATTGTTTTCCAACTAGGATCAAGGATGATGTTTCAGGATGCCTCCTTCACTATTTCTTGTTGCAATATTCAAAAAATCGTCCACGATGCTATAATTATGGGCCACTTTGGAGTATTTACCTGCTTGCCTATTAGGTCCCTTTTCCATCTTTGGCAATGGATCTATAGGCATATTTGAAATGGTCAAAGGTGAAGTCAGTGCACTAGTACTAGCCCCTGACATAGTGGAGTCTGGTGGGGTGTTGTAACTGCGATTCTGTGTTTGGATAAACATTTCTTCCCCAGTCATGTAAATTTCATGGTTTTTTTTCCCAGAATATTTTGGGTTTTTCTACTGAGTGTTGACCGTCCCTTGGTGGGGGAAAGGTTCTTGCATAACAGTGGGTTGCTAGGAAGATCCTCCTTGTCCTCGATTACTTTGAAGCTTTTTTATCTCAGGGATATCGGGACATTGGTGAGTATAGTGCCCGTACTCACCACATATTGAACAAGAATGTTTTGTTCACAGAGGTGGCCTTTTGCCTTGCCGTTGGGCGTTGCTTGGCTCCTAGTTTAGATTCCTGCTAGAGTTGCCTCTAGCCTGGGATCGTGGTGGGCATTGTTGGTTGCTGCCCCCTCATCCAGGGTTCCCTTTGGGCTTGTTTTTTTATTTTTTCTTAACCACGTTAAGAGCATAGTTCTCCTGGTTATACTGGTGTGGTTGATTCTGGGACGGCTGCACAAAGTTCACCTGTGCATTGGTTTGCGTAGGTGTGTCGTGTGCTTGGGACTGAGCATAAATTTGTCCCTTGTTTTCACCTGGCCGTTGGGGGGGAGCTCTTTTGTCAATGTTTCTTCCTACATATTGGGTCCCCTCAGCCAGAGGATAGGGTCCTCCCTAGTGATATGCTTGTGTCCTATTAGTCAAATTGTTGAGGCATGTGATGACTTTGAAATTCGGGTTGAGACATGTTCTGTGCGTAACTGGTATTGCAACTACTGCTGCCTAGGTACCCTTGGTTCATTGACCCAATTAGCCCGTATGAAATGTTCGATGCACCTTGCAATTCTTGATAATTTTCCAGGTGCAGGGTGTTAGGCAGGATATTGTAAATGTATCTTGACTGCGTATAAATCAGTTCAAGCTTATGGGCTTTATTGATTGCTTCCTCTTCGGATGTGGGGTATTGCCGCGCCACATCCTTTGAAATCTCCGCCGTCAGATTTTTCAAGAATAAATCTAAGATAACTCGATCGTCGAGTTTAGATTTTCATAAACTACGATGCCGCCTCCACTCATGAATATGGTCAGAGATGTGGATGACAGGGGTTTGTCTAAAATGAGTCAGTAACTCCATTCCCGAATCATGGTGAATGGGTAGTTGGAAATAAGTGAGGAATGCAGTGGCGAGGACGCTAAAGGTTCCATGTGAAGCAGGAGGTTGCTCCACGTACCATTTCACAACCACTCCCGTAAGAGTGCATTGAAATATCCTCAATTGAATAGTGTCGTCAATGATACTATTCGATGAGCACCACAAGTGAAAGGTCATTATATGATTACCTGAGTCTTCTGCTTGCTTGCCTTCAAACTTTGGTATATCCGAAGGGAGCTTTATGGGCATGGGAGAACATGAAGGATCATGTGCGATAGGGTGATTTTTGAGCTTGGTTAAATCAGGTAGATTCAACGCAACTAAGAAGGGTGATTGGGAGGTTGAAGCCATGGAAACGTGTGAAGACATGAAGTTCTCGTTAGAATGAGGGTTAGTCTGTGACGTACCCTGATGTGTGTTCATTTGGCTTCCCAAATGGGAGACGCTCCTCTGCCCCCTAGGAGTCAAGGGGGGAGTGGTGTGTGGTGTGGTGTTGGGAGACCGACTAGGGTTCCCAACTATGGTTGCTCCAATGAAGGATGAACCTATTAGGGTTCCAGTGTTTTGGCCAGATTAGCAAGACCAAAATACTGGACAACATCATAACCACTTTGGGATCCTAGGATCTAGACCTCCTAGATCCGAAGAGGGATCTCTCCATAAAGCAGAGAATGATATTTCTTTGAAGGCTCAAAATGAGG
Source organism: Pinus albicaulis (assembly GCA_034641835.2). Classification (NCBI taxonomy): domain Eukaryota; kingdom Viridiplantae; phylum Streptophyta; class Pinopsida; order Pinales; family Pinaceae; genus Pinus; species Pinus albicaulis. Next base: position 1,638,271,882 of record CM076581.1, on the reverse strand, counting down.
TATTAGGCTAGGTATTAAGCACAAAGGGGGTTTTAATGATTTGGTTGGTTTTTGGGTTGAGTCGGAAATCATTAACTGAGAAGGTTATGGAATGAAAATAACAAAGCAGCAACACATTTCGGAAAAAGAGGATAGGTCAGGAATGTGCCATCCATTGGGCTATGGAGTCATGAAATGGAATTACTTACAAAACAACTAGCCAAGGCTTTCCATAGGGCAAGTCATCTATACTAAAGGATCTTCTATATAGATGGTGGAATGGGACAGTAAGGAGTGAAAAGGAAAGACACAAAGGGCAGCTTAAGATCAGGTCAGAGGTCATTTAACTCCAGGCCTGCTTTCACCATACTCTCAAAGGGAAAACACTTAAGATTTAAACATAGAAATAGGCCTAAGATTAGAGAAGGACTTTGAACCTTCAATTCTTTGACACCAGCTCAAGGGATCTTAGAAAGGCCAATCTGTTGGAAAAGGACCCCAGTGGACAGGGCTTACACTAAATCCCCAGTATCCCAATTCTTCCATCTTAAACCCAACCAAAACATCTAAGCAACAAACCCTGAATTCACACATTAGTAAGCATGGGCTAGACCAACATCTTTAACTGGTTAAATTACATGAATTTTCTCTTAGATTAACTATTAGTAGAAAACATCAAAGGTAAGAAGAGAAGTGGGAATTAGGGTACCATGCAGGGGTATATCCTAAGCCTGATTTACTGATTCTTATCAGAGAAATATGAACAGCATGATTTAAACATGAAATAAGTAAAGAAATATCACCCGTAATATAGACCAGGATCCTATGAAATGATTGATAAATTGATGTGAAAAACCAGTCACATACACTGAGCTCAATGGCTAATAGAGTCCAAACCTTCTCCTCTGAGCCTACTAAATTACAAACTTCTCAGCTACTTTCCCCCAAAACTGTTCTCACAGTCAAATGAATCCCTACAACTAATAACAACAACAACAACAACAACCTTTAAAATATGTTATTCAGGGGTTATTATAGGAGAATGAGTAACTGTGGAAGTAGATGTGAATTAAATTGACTCATTAAGACAGAGTGGAGGATGAAGATCAAGCCCACTCTGCTTAATGGCTCTGCATCGCTGAATGTACTCTGTAGTATGGTCTGGGAGTCTCTATCAGGTTGAAATTAACTTCGGATGTATTCTTTCGAGTCCTCTCTAACTGTATGGTACTCTTGTGGTAGCCTTCTGAAATAAGCAACAGGATGGAAAGTCTGCCAGGTCTCCATACTTCCATGACTGCTGTCCTGACAGTTATTTAGAAGCTTATGTCAGTGTCATAACCTCTCAGGGCTCGAGGAGGCATGTAGACTTTTGTTGGGATGTGTACTTTCTGAGAAAAGACGTTCTGCTGACATTAGACACAGATATGGCTTGTTTCATGTGCTTAGACCTTAATAGGTCTCTTGATCATCTTCACGGTCTTCAGGCTGTGTCTTTATCCTTTGAACAACGGGATTCGAGCGTTAAATATTCAATAACTAGCTTTAATCCTCTTTCTTGATACACTTAGCCGCTGCTGTGAAATTCACTCTGCATTCTCAATCACAGTAACCGTGACTATGGAGACAGAGTGAATTTATTCACTCTGTAATCCCTGCACAATACAATAACTCGTTATGAAATATAGGGAGTGGCAGAAGAAATGTTGTGGAGGCCTATAGAATGGTGGTGCAGCAGTGGAAAACTGATGAAAAACATGCGGAACTGGGAGAAACAGAGTAAATGAAGGTTTGGTGTGAAAGTGGTTCCGTGCCGTCCGATTAGATCAGGCACCAGTGATCAACGGTCAAGATTGGTTGACGGAGTTTTTTAGAGGAGTTAGGTGGAGAAAAACGACTTTAGTGTTGAAACACCAAAGTTTAACTTTGGGCCAATACAAAGAAAAACGTGAAAAATGAATGAAAGCAGAGCATATGATGTGGGACCTGGCATGGGCGGAGGGCGATTAACTGTGAGCCGTTGGATCTCAGGAGGAGATCGATGGTGGAGATTGAATGTTGAAGTTAATATAGGTTCTAATGAAGAAATATGGTGGAAATGCGCGATGCGATATGGGCCATAGATCTGGATCAACGGATGGCTATGATTAAATGATGGAGCTTTTAGGGCAAAGTGAGGGAAGGTTTTTTTAGTTAGAAAACAGCTAGTTTCGCACAGCTCAAAGGTAGTTTTGATATTTTTCCCAAAAAATGTGATATGCCTCACCGCTGACATGTGGCATTACGAAACCGTTTACATCGCGTAGTTATAAAACGTTAAAGCCTGGACGAGAAATTTACGCGATATGCGTCCAGATCGTTGGATGTGGTGCGAAAAGATCGGACGGCGGATGAGGCAGCGCGAAAAGGAAAGATGCGCTGGTGGTAAGTGGTGGAAAGCCAAAGGCAGGTTTGATCCTGGTCGTCAGATCTAAAGAATGGACGGTCAAGATTAAAAGGGGAAACAGAGGCAAAGGGGTTATGTGAACAGGCGAGATGAATGAGGGCGGTTGGATCTTCAGAGATCAACGGTTGAGATTAGATCGAGGATGACCAATTGGGGGCACAGGGTGGAGTGAGGAGTAATCTGGACCATTAGATCTGGATGTATGGACAACTAGGTTCCAATCGGGACTCACAAATCGGTGGAGGTCAAATGCGATGGGATTGGTATGATTGGCGGTGAGCGATTACACGATAGTCGTTGGATCTAGAGACAGATCGACGGCTCATGTGAAATTGGAAGGGGATAGGAGAGAAGCAACGGGTGGAGAAAAGGTTAAGAGCAATAGCCGTCGAATTTATGTAAATCAACGGTGGAGACCAAAGTGGAGGTTCATAGAACAAAGTTCAATCACATTTGGGAAAATCAATTAACAAAGAAATGCGCACATATGGAACGCTCCAATTGTGATAAGCGCCCAAGGCTTTAGTGCTTGGTTCTGGGCGCGGGTCACGTGGTGGGGAAGTGGTTAAGGGGCTGGCTGAAAAGGGGCTTAAGCCTTTAGTGTAAAATGAGGCCTTTTGGCTTAATTTTAGTGTATTTTAAGGCCAAAAGAGGGATTCGGTAGAGGGAATAAAGGGGTTTTAAGACCAAATAAAGGTTATTATGAGGTTTTAAAGGGAATTTAGGATGATTCAGAGGGTCAATGAAGGAAATTCAAGAGGGGAAAAAGGTGATGAAAAATGGGTTTGTGGGAATGAAATAAGGGGAAATGGAGGCTTTTGAGCATTTTCTTCCACAAACAGAGAGGCTTTTTACCTAGAAACAGCAGTGAGGATTCTTCAAAGGGCTCAAGACACAGGAGGCTTCAAGAATGATATGTTTTCAGAGGAAATGTATTTCTTGAAGGCTCAAAAACATTTTAGCCACCTATTTGCTTGTCAAAAAATTCATAGGTGGCTAATAGTGGCTCCACATGGGGATGGCATCTTCTTGAAGGTGTTAAGAAGTCAGAAAATAATCTTTGGGGTAGGAAAAATTCCTGGTACTTGACACATCCATTTTCTTTCTTGGATTAGCTGCCACAAATCATGAAGACATCATATCAGCAGTAATATTCTCCCAAACAACTACCTACTCATACTATTGTCCTAACATTTTTTCTTCTGGGTGAATTTGGACTTGCAGACCCTTTACATCATCAATTTTTTACTGAAAGGAAAATAAACCTATTCTACTGCTACCCTTATTACTCCATGAGACCAGATTAAATGTTTGGCCTCACATTTTCTCTACCTAAACTAGTATCTTCTAGGATTAAATTGTCTAGCAGATTTCTTCTCTACATTCTTAGACAGAAATTGAAAAACAGTCAAGCCAGGATTAGACTGTTTGGCTTGTTGTGGGCCATGGCATAAAGGAAAAACTACTCATGGGCTGACACTTTGCAGGAATTTAAAACAACTAAGTAAATTCTCGCAGACTGAGCTTTACTGAGATTTCCTACCTACCTTACTCTAACTTGAAATATTTACAAGTCTAGCTTATAAACCTTCTTTTCCAATACATCCAGTCCATCAGATGATCCCATGGCTGGTCTTTCTTGCTCATCTCCTTGAGCATGCTGGATAGGCAGGGCCACTCCCATTCTTTTTGTTCCTTTATAGCAGCTTTTAAAAATTTTCTTGTTGTCTGCAACATGCTGCTCAAAATGACCTTTGATCCTTCTTCAAATGTTTGCAGGAAAAGAGCATAAGGATCATGAAATGATACCTGGTTGTGAATATTTGGCAAGCAGGCTTCAACCAGGATTTCTCCTTCTTCCACTAGATCAAGAACAAGACTCTCTTGAGAAAGAGAATCTCCCTCATCTTCTTCATCATCTGAACTGGAGGACTCATCATATACTGCAGCTGTGTCCCCTTGGAGCTCTGATGTATTCTGCCTGGCTAGGCTGAGCTCTATGAAGATATCCATGTATTCTTGATTAGGGGTTTCATTGATTACCTCAACCCTTTCAGGAGAAGGTTCATGATATTCATCTTGCTCAAGATTTTCTTCATTTCTTTCTTCCTTATCCTCTGCGCTGAAGAGCTGTTGTCTTCCATCTTTATGGCAATCATTACTCATGATCTAATATATAACAGAGGGAAGATTTAATGAATCTTCATCTACTCCCAGGCTTTCAACATTTTCTTCATCAGTATCATAGATTGGCTCATCACTTTTTTGAAGTTGTTGACCTTGATCTTCCTCCCATAGATCTTCTGATGATGGTCCTGCGAACTCAGTTTCCTTTTGGAAAAAATTATCATCAGACATATCAATGTTAGAGAAATCATAATTATAAGCAATGCTACCAGCCGAATCCATCGGATCCTCAGCAAGCCTTTCTTCACAAAAATCTGCAAGCTCCTCTTCTGATTCAAAATCTTGTTCATCATACATGCTTTGCATGTAACTCATGTCTTGCGGTGATCGGGTTTGTTTTTCCTGAGGACAAGGCATAGGTCTCTTCCAATCATCATTCCTGGTTTCAAACTTGTGTTCTTCCTCTTCTATGTTCAGCAGGATGTTGGCAGTCTCTATCAATATTTCCAGCTTATTCTCTAAAGAGATCTGCGTTGTTTTCTTTGCTCGGTCTTTCTTTGCTGCTTTTGATCTTTCCTTCCTACACTTTATGTTGTATTCGATAGTAATTTCTATGCTCTGCATTTCCTCTAGGCTCGAAGGCTCTCTTTCTTTTATATGGAATTCCACCTCGGGGTCAAAAGAACTTGAATAGTGCAATAAGGCCCATCCCAGGGATGTTTTTATGCTAGCATGTATTGCGTTATATACCTTATTGAACCTGGCTGAAAATTCTTGTACTGTCTCTCCTGGCTGCCTCCTCAAATTTTGATACTTTTCTAGGATGAGGAAGACATTTACCGATACTACCCATTTATCAAGGAAAACTTGAGCGAACTGCTGAAAATTGATGATGCTTGCGGCTGGAAGGTTTTTAAACCAACTCTTAGCATTTCCTTGTAATGACAAGGAAAACATTCTAATACACACATCATCTTCTTCTATTTCATATGAGTTAAGTAAATCCTCAAGGTTTTGAACATGCTACTCGGCAGTGACGTTTGAATTTTCTCCGTCGAACAGAGGCAGCTTATTGGTAAGTCCTGTAGGAAGGGGTTGGAAGATAAGAGGAAAAACCAGAGACTTATATCTTTATATGACCTTTGTGGGTGTAGGTGGTGTAACAATAGATTCATGGCTGCTTGAAGTTTCTTTAGGAGTGAGAGATACACCATGAGGCTCTTGTTCCACTAGGTCTTTCACAGGAGTATAGGTCTGCTTATGGTGTAAAGACTGAGGCTTGGGATCCTTTCCATAATCAATGTGAGTTTCATCTTTGTACACTTGATTAGGCTTAAAGTAGGACAGAAAATAGTGATAGATAAAAAAAATGAATTCTTTAAACCGAATCCAACCCAAATGTTCTATCCTCCTATGAGGTCTGGCCATATTTTAGGTTCTTCCTATAGTGGATTCTTTGAGATTTATGGAGTGTGGAGTCGCCAGGTGGATGAATTTGACTATTTTAAGTAGGTTGTTTTCCACCATCAGCAATGAGATACCAATCTAACTAGAGATTTTGGGTTCGATCCCCAGCGGAGTCGCCATTATGTTGGGGTTCCAGTGTTTTGGCCAGATTAGCAAGACCAAAAGATTGGACAATATCATAACCACTTTTGGATACTAGGATCTAGCCCTCCTAGATCTGGAGAGGGATCTCTCCATAAAGCAAAAAATTATATATCTTTGAAGGCTCAAAATGAGGTATTAGGCTAGGTATGAAGCACAAAGGGGGTTTTAATGATTTGGTTGGTTGTAGGGTTGAGTTGGAAATCATTAACTGAGAAGGTTATGGAATGAAAAGAACAAAGAAGCAACACATTTCGGAAAAAGAGGATAGGTCAGGAATGTGCTATCCATTGGGCTATGGAGTCATGAAATGGAATTACTTGCAAAACAACTAGCCAAGGCTTTCCATAGGGCAAGTCATCTATACTAAAGGATCTTCTAGATAGATGGTGGAATGGGATAGTAAGGAGTGAAAAGGAAAGACACAAAGGGAAGCTTAAGATCAGGTCAGAGGTCATTTAACTCCAGGCCTTATTTCAACATACTCTCAAAGGGAAAACACTTAAGATTTAAACACAGAAATAGGCCTAAGATTAGAGAAGGACTTTGAACCTTCAATGCTTTGACACCAGCTCAAGGGATCTTAGAAAGGCCAATCTGTTGGAAAAGGACCCCAGTGGATAGGGCTTACACTAAATCCCTAGTATCCCAATTCTTCCATCTTAAACCCAACCAGAACATCTAAGCAACAAACCCTGAATTCACACATCAGTAAGCATGGGCTAGACCAACATTTTTAACTAGTTAAATTACATGAATTTTCTCTTAGATTAACTATCAGTAGAAAACATCAAAGGTAAGAGAAGAAGTGGGCATTAGGGTACCATGCAGGGGTATATCCTAAGCCTAATTTATTGATTCTTATCAGAGAAATATGAACAGCATGATTTAAACATGAAATAAGTAAAGAAACATCACCCGTAATATAGACCAGGATCCTATAAAATGCTTGATAAATTGATGTGAAAAACCAGTCACATACACTGAGCTCAATGGCTAATACAGTCCAAACCTTCTCCTCCGAGCCTACTAAATTACAAACTACTCAGCTACTTTCCCCCAAAACTGTTCTCACAGTCAAATGAATCCCTACAACTAATAACAACAACAACAACAACAACAACCTTTACAATATGTTCTTCAGGGGTTCTCATAGGAGAATGAGTAACTGTGGAAGTAGATGTGAATTAAATTGACTCATTAAGATAGAGTGGAGGCCGAAGATCGAGCCCACTCTGCTTAATGGCTCTGCATCGCTGAATGTACTCTGTAGTATGGTTTGGGAGTCTCTGTCAGGTTGAAATTAACTTTGGATGTATTCTTTGGAGTCCTCTCTGACTGTATGGTACTCTTATGGTAGCCTTATGAAATAAGTAACAGGATGGAAAGTCTGCCAGGTCTCCATACTTCCATGACTGTTGTCCTGACAGTTCTTTAGAAGCTTCTGTGAGTGTAATAACCTCTCAGGGCTCGAGGAGGCATGGAGACTTCAGTTGGGATGTGTACTTTCTAATAAAAGACGTTATGTTGACATTAGACACAGATATGGCTTGTTTCATGTGCTTAGACCTTAATAGGTCTCTTGATCATCTTCATAGTCTTCAGGATATGTCTTTATCCTTTGAACAACGGGATTAAAGCATTAAATATTCAATAACCGGCTTTAATCCTCTTTGTTGATACACGTTTTCACTACTGTGAAATTCACTCTGCATTCTTAGTCACAACAACTATGACTGTGGAGACGGAGTGAATTTATTCACTTCTAATCCCTGCACAATACAATAACTCATTATGAAATCAAGGGAGTGGCAGAATAAATGTTGTGGAGGCCTGTAGAATGGTGGTGCAGTAGTGTAAAACTGATGAAAAACATGCGGAACGGGGAGAAACAGAGTAAATGAAGGTTTGGTGTGAAAGTGGTTCCGGGCCATCCGATTAGATCAGGCACCGGTGATCAACGGTCAGGATTGGCTAACAAAGTTGTTTAGAGGAGTTAGGCAGAGAAAAACGACTTTAGCGTTGAAACACCAAAGTCTAAATTTGGGCCAATACAAAGAAAATCGTGAAAAATGAATGAAAGCGGAGCCTATGATGTGAGACCCGACATGGGCGGAGGGAAATTAATTGTGAGCCGTTGGATCTCAGGAGGAGATCGACGGTGGAGATTGAATGTTGAAGTTAATAGAGGTTGCAATAAATAAATATGGTGGAAATGCGCAATGCGATATGGGTCGTAGATCTGGATCAACGGACGGCTATGATTAAATGATGGAGCTTTCGGGGCAAAGTGAGGGAAGGTGGTTTTAGTTAGAAAACAACTGGTTTTGCGCGGCTCAAAGGTAGTTTTGATATTTTTCCCAAAAAATGTGATATGCCTCACCGCGTGACACGTGGCACTACAAAACTGCTTACATCACGTAGTTATAAAACGTTAAAGCCCGGACGAGAAATTTACGCGATATGCATCCAGAACGTTGGATGTGGAGCGAAAAGATCGGACGACAGAGGAGGCAGCATGAAAAGGAAATATGTGCTGGCGGTAAGTGGTGGAAAGCCAAAGGCAGGTTTGATCCTGGTCGTCGGATCTGAAGTATGGATGGTCAAGATTAAAAGGGGAAACGGAGGCAAAGGGGTTATGTGAACGGGTAGGATGAATGAGGGCCGTTGGATTTTCAAAGATCAACAGTTGAGATTGGATCATGGATGACCAATTGGGGACACAGGGCGGAGTGAGAAGTAATCTGGACCATTGGATCAGATGGATGGACAGCTAGGATCCAATCGGGACTCGCCAATCGACGGAGGTCGAATGCGATGGGATTGGTACGATTGGCGGCGAGCGATTACATGATAGCCCTTGGATCTGGAGACAGATCAATGCCTCATGTGCAATAAGAAGGGGATAGGAGAGAAGAAACGGGAAGAGAAAAGGTTAAGAGCGATAGCCATCATATTTATATAAATCAACGGTGGAGACCGAAGCGGAGGTTCATAGAACAAAGTTCGATCGCATCGGGGAAAATCAATTAACAAAGAAATGTGCACATATGGAATGCTTTGATTGTGATAAGTGCCAAGGGATTTAGCGCTTGGTTTTGGGCGTGGGTCACGTGGTGGGGAAGTGGTTAAGGGGCTGGCCGAAAAGGGGCTTAAGCCTATAGTGTAAAATGAGGCCTTTTGGCTTAATTTTAGTGTATTTTAAGGCCAAAAGAGGGATTCGATAGAGGGAATAAAGGGGTTTTAAGACCAAATAAAGGTTATTATGAGGTTTTAAAGGGGAGTTAGGATGATTCAGAGGGTCAATGAAGGAAATTTGAGAGGGGAAAAAGGTGATGAAAAATGGGTTTGTGGGAATGAAATAAGGGGAAATGGAGGCTTCTGAGCATTTTCTTCCACAAACAAAGAGGCTTTTTAACTAGAAACAGCAGTGAGGATTATTCAAAGGGCTAAAGACACAGGAGGCTTCAAGAATGATATGTTTTCAGAGGAAATGTATTTCTTGAAGGCTCAAAAACATTTTAGCCACCTGTTTTCTTGTCAAAAAATTCATAGGTGGCTAACAGAACCAATGACGATGGCAGTGTTCTGTCTTTTACGCCTAAATGGAGAAAGACCTAGAACCCCTCCCTCTAATGGGGGGAGGTCCAAAAGATGCCTGGATCGACGAGGTTCTGTTGGGACCGTTTGGTTGTCAACAAGGTTAAGTTTTGGAAAATTTTAAGGGGGTAGAGTCTAGTTCAAAGAAAAATTATGGCCACATACATAAAACAAAGCAAAAATAAAATGATTTTCTCTCTAACTTTAATCTATGTGGTCAATCAAGAAAAAATATGGTTTTTTTTTCTTTTCACATGAGACTCAAAATCCTAGAAGACCTATGCATCCTCACACACTCAAAAGTAACTGGGCCTTGAGAATATTTATTGCAAGTGCTGGCACAACGTCCCGTAAGAGCTGGTGATGCTCCCAGTCAGCTGAAGAGAATCCACCAAGGTAAGGGTAGAGGGTCTGGTGCTTTCCTGCACTGTCACCTATATGGTAAAGGATGCCCTAGTTTTAGGCCACTAAGAACCACTATCCCACGTGAGCGTTCGAGTCTTGGGCTTCTTGGTAGTCAGCTAACAGTACCTAGTATTAGCCTGGTCAGGTAGCCCCAACTGATACCGCACGCACTGCGCCTAAGCCTAACCCCCTCTGAATCGGGTCTCTATCGCGCTCAGGTTTTCTTTTCCGTGGGCTGATAGGTGGATTTTGAAGCTCCCTAAATACACAACTTCTACGTTTCAATATGAATTGTGATCAAGGCGGCTTATTGGATGCCTACCCCCATGATCCTAACTTAATCTATAAATTCTTTTGTGGCCCCTATGGGGAGAATTTAGTGAGGTTTTTTAAGTTAGTTTTAGGTGGCTTTCTTTGCTTATTGGGTGAGTGTGTGTGAGCATAAGGTGAACAAGCTCATAGTTTAAACATTTGGATATCGGTGATCCTTTACAAAAAACCCCTAGTTAAACTACGTTATCTTGTTCCTGGCTCAAAATGGAAAACGTGTGCGGATAATGGGCCGCTTTCAAATCTTTCTAGTTAATCTATGTGACTAACTAAAGGGAGATGGTGAATCACAAAAATAGAGCGTTCATATGCTTGCCTAGGATCACTGAAGGGTGCAAAGGTAGCAGAGATTAGTTGCTCTAATCGGCGATTAAAACCTAGTCCCACAATTTCCTAAATGCAAAAATTGAATTAAGCTAAAAAATTTCTACACTAGAAAATAAAACTAGCTTACTTAGACTAGTTAATCTATGTGTGTATACCAGAATTTTCAAAACATAAATCGTTCGGAAAGCAATGGTTACTTCGCCCCCTACTTAAACTATGTGAATATTTTTTGCAACAAACCAACTTAAATGAAAACTAACTCTATGCCTACAGAAAGCAGCAAAAAGTGAGTTCTCAGAAGCTGTGGGGTATCAACACAGGTGCTGGCAGATACATTAGGGTCTTCCCAGCACAATTACAAGCAGAAAAATGTAGAATATAGAGAAAAAAAATCTCATTCTGTAATTTGCATGGAAAAGGCTCTGACAAGTGCACTTTCCTGCGTGCGGGTCAGTCCTGAATGCGCGCACTGCGCATTTGTGAGAAGGAACTGCACACAAAAATCCTGCAAGTAAGAAAAAATTAGGACCTCCCTTCTTCAGTCTGTCACTCCAGTGAATCTAGGGACTATAAGATGGGTCAGAGGACTGTCAGCTCCACTCCAGCATATACAAAGGGTCTCCTGCAAAAGATGGCACAACCACGTAAACTTGGAACACGCCAGTGGAGTCGCCAATCTAGTAGTGGTGGATTTGTCAAACGGGTGTACAAAATCGCACCAGTTTAAAGAGTGTGGTCTACTCTTTAAACTATTGGTAACAGGAAGAAAGTGGTGGAGATCAAAAGCATAAAATTTAGTGGAAACAATATGCTAAAGTAAGCTCTGGTTAAACGAAAACTAAAACACAAATATACAAAACCTATCAAAGAGAGTCAAAATGATAATAATACCAACGATGGCTCAAAGGCCTCTTCTTATTAAACGTTTGAAATGGAGAATAAATTTTACCCACTTGCCAAAGGGCACCTAGGCAATGGCTCTAGGTCTCGATGCAAGGATGTTGCCTTCCAAGTTCTGCCTCTGATGCAGTCTCCCTCTCTCTCTCTGGCGTGGTGGACTAGGATTGTTGGGTGGCCAACAATCGAGTCCTCTTTAGCGCCAGCTTCGGGTCACACACTGCTATTGTTGCTTGGGAAACTTTTTCCAGCATAAAAATGTGATCACCCTTTCTTCATCTCTTGGTGGCTTTATATAGGGGAGTTTCAAATCCTCCTTCCCTCCCTTGGTACATGATGGATGGTGACCCAAGGGAGAGGTATGATTCCATTGTGTGCTCAAATATTCCTTTGTGTGCTCACGTAGTGTCTAAGGAGGCGCTGGTGGCTGTCCTTAGGCAGCTTCATATAAGGAGTAATTTTCCTTTGCTTGGTGTGGTCCCATAAAGCGACATTTTTCCATTTCCAAGAATGCGCGCTTATCAAGCAAAAAGGCATGCAGAAGGCGCTTTTCTCGAAGGATTAAGCGCGTAATCCAGCATTTATGACTAGTTCAAATCTGATTTTTTCAAACCCTTAGAGATTTTAAATACTTTCTTGATTCCATAATGTGTTCCTGCCCTATAAATCCTTAAGCTTGAAATTAATTAATTCCATCTTCTGTTGTACAATTTTCCAGTGTTAACAGATATTGCTATGAGTATGACTCAAACCTGGTGACACGGATAGGCAATATGCTTTAACAAATAGAATCAAAGATCATGCCCTGCACGATGTATGTTGTAGCATAGTTGGTTGGAACATGGTTTGTCTCCAACGAGGTTAAGGGTTTGAACCCAGTGGATGGTTGATTATTTTATTATTTCTATTTTTCCAATAGATATTAATTTTATTGAATGCTTAATCCAATCAGTGGCATCCCTTTTGCAGAATTCCCATTGTACCTTTTTCATTTTGTAGAGTGCTCTTGGATTGTGCTATTTTTTTGTACCATTAATTTAATTTTTGGTTTCATATGGTTTTTGGATTCATTATGAGGCCAAAATGAATTATAGAGAACGCACTATGACCTTAATTTTGTTGTGATTATTCTAGGGGGCACACAGACCCTTGATGATATTTTTTTGATGTCCAGTACCAATAATATTGCTTTTGGGACGCTTAAGAGCTCATGAATAGTTTGCAGCAAGTGGTGTGTGTATGACCAAATAAGGATTAGGGAAAGGTACCATGGTACCAAATTGATGAAGAGTTTGTTGAAATGAGTAGATAATGTTGTCACAACTTTATGACAACAACAACATAATTATTTTTTGAAGACCTATATTGTTTGAGGGGCATGTGGATCCAATTTGAAATATCTTGAAAAGTGGTTCACATGAAGTTGAAGAAGGAGGTGGGTGCCACCAATGAGGCTGGTGCCTTAATCAGTTTGAAGCCTACACCAAGTTGAAGCTTTAAAATTTGTTATGGTTGTGCCTCAGTCAGGTTATAGCCTACAACAAGTCAAAGCTTGCATATTTCCGAGATTAGTGCCTCAATCATGTTGTATCCTATTTCATGTGGCTGCTTGCACATTTTCTAGGTTGGTGACTCAATTTGTTTGTAGCCTATTGAAATTAGTTTCTTGCACATCTTGGGGGTGGGTGCCTAAAATAGGTATGTGCCTGCAAATCTATGTAAATGAATTTAACAAGAAGAAGAAAAATAATCTGTTGTTTTCTCCCACAAGGTTTCCACGTAAAAACCTGTGGGCCTCTTGTGTTGATCTAATGACAGATTCTTGATGTATGGCTTCACTTATTGTTATGATAAATTGCAACATGATTTTTTATTAATGAAATATTTTGAAATGATAATTTTTCCATTACACCGATTCACTCTCCCACCTCTCAGTGTGATCTTTTGTCTAACAAGTGGTATTAGAGTGGGTTCCTTCAGGAAAATTTAATTATTGGAAGGTTGATTTGAAAAAAAAAGGGCCACTATCAAATCATCTAGTCAGCCTCCTTAATTTGATGGATCCAACTATTCTTTCTAGAAGATAAGAATGGATACCTATCTCACTTATTTGGGATTTTATGCTTGGTAAATCGTATAGGCCAATTATAAAGTCTCTGATACTTCTCTGATCGATACAACTACTAAGGCACTATATACATGTAATGAAATAACTAAGCATTCCATTTTGAGTTGAGTTGTCTATTAGACTCATAATTTGTCAAATTAATGCATTGTAAGTCAATTCATAACATATGGAACAAGCTTAAAACTTTTTATGAAGGAGACAATAAAGTAAAAGAAGCAAAACTACAATCCTATAGGGTCCAATTCAAAATTTTGAAAACGGAAGAAGATGAGGATATGGATTCATATTTTATTTGAGTAGAAAATATTTTCAACTCTATTGTATGTCTCAGTGAAGAAATAAAGGATGATGATGTTGTTCAAAAAAATTTGAGATCTCTTTCATTAAGATTCAACCCCAAAGTATTATCCCTTGAAGAAATGTCATATATGGATAAATAAACGTGAATGTACTTCATGGAATACTCTCAGCATATCAGCTAAGGATAGAGAATGAAAAATAGAGAATCAAGGATGTAGCATTCCAAACAACCAAATAAGGAAGAAAGCACAAATATGATGAAGAATAAGTCAATTTTGTTAGAAAGTTGAAGAGGGGAATCATGAAAGTTCAAAGGTAAGTTTCCTTTCAAATTATTTGAATGTGGAAGAATATGATATTATGCTTTTAAATGTCATTATTAAAAAAAAAAAAAAATTATACTTATGATGGAGTTCAATTCAATTCCTATAATCAAAAGAAGAAACAAGATGCCAAAAATAAAATTAAAAAAATTCTCAAAATAAGAAAGTGATTGTGAGAGCAATGAAAGAGTGAGTCATGATGAAAGAGGTTAAATATTGTTCTTTTCTTAAACAAAAGAAACTAAAGAATAAATAATTATGGAGGAGAACTTAGAAGTGCATTAAAAGAAACAAAATCCCTTAGAAAGACGGTAGGTCAACTAGAGAAACAACTCCAAGAAAAATATCTAAATTAAGAATCCATTTTTTCTCTCAAGGTTGAGCTAGAAGAAGACAAAAGGATAAACAAGTTTTTGTTAAAATAGGTAAATAAGAAGGAAGAACTTTGTGAAATATTAGAAGAGGAAGTTTACATTTTGAAATAATAACTGGAACATATCAAACAAAACTTAAAGCTTCTCAAAGGGGCCGAATATCTGGATAATATTCTTAGCATTCAAAGATCGCCTCTCATTAAAATAGGTATTGGATATCACGAAGGTTGCAAGAAATCCAATGATAAATATCTTTCAAGAAAATCAAATTAATATTATCCTAAGAAGCTTGATAAGAAATTTATGACATCCAACAACAATAGATACAAAGCAAGTAATGAATCATCTCAAGCATGTCCATTTAAAAATTTCTATTGATCCTCAGATGATGCCAAGAATCGACAGGGTACATCTAGTTCACAAAAGAGAAGTACCAAAAATGAAAGTATGGAACCCTCCATGACATAAAATCTTCCAAAATATCCACAATTAGAAATGGAGAAATATTAAAAAATAAACAAGAGGATGAGGATATTCCAAGGAACAACTTCAGAATATATGTCACATCAAGGCCCTATTATGCCACCAGGTATCAACATAATTTATTTGGTTATTGTTTTGCATGCACAAAATTTGGCCACAAAGCACAAGATTGCAGGACCTATGATGGTATTAAGTATAGAGGATATGCTCAGGCATCCAGAATCGTACATATGAATCAAATTAGAAACAAATCATATTGATCATTTCTACCAATTTTCAAGCCCAATATTAAATCTTACATATGTCACAATGAAAATTACACAACAAGTGAATGCAAACTCAAATTGAGATGGAACAAGAGAGAAGGACTCCCTTTTAACCCAAGAATGAACACTACAGGATGGAGAATGAAATAGGAAGAACCAAGGTTATATCTGACCCATCATATTTAATCACTTGTGAAGGCCTCTTCAAAATTATAATTGTTTGAATTGAAACTTGAAGAAATAATATTATGTAGGCATGGTGCTAGAAAGAAGTTATTTACATGAGGTAAAAAACATGATAATAGGATGAAGATGTATATAAGGAAGTATTTGCATGAAGTTGGAAGCATATTGACAAGAGGATATTCTCACAATAGGAAGCATGGTCTCAGGGGGAAACTCTAGCTACAATTCGATTGAGTCCACAAAATATTTTAGGAATTGTTAGAGAGATTTAGAAATCATTTACAAATGAAGAGATTATGCACGAAGGAAAGATGGTATTCGGGGGAGAATCCATTTACAATAGAATCAGTACCACATGAAGGTTCAGGAACAATTGTGGAGCATTAGTAGGAAACCATGTTCCTTTTCCATTCATGTCAAAGGGGGAGAGAATGCAAACATTTATAAGCATACATTGAAGCAGAAAACAAAGAAGATCGAGAAGGAAGAATTTATATGCAGACATGAAAGAAAAAAGACAAAATAGAGAAGCAGGATCAAATAGGAAGAATCTTTACAGCCAGACAGGGGGAGTCCCTAGAATTATTTCATGGGAGGTTTAGTGCATTTCAAAGTGAGTTCGATCCATTTCCATCAGTGATAAGTGACCATGAATGTTTGATGTTGTTTCCTTAAATGAAAAAGGAGGAGGTTGTTGCACATATTTCTATCATTTATGAGAACAAGTGTCATGATTAAGGAAGAATCATTGTCATTCATGAATTGAAGGAAGTAGTATGAGAGATATATCACTTGTATTCCCTCATCAAGTGAGATAAAATAGATTTGAATTTTATTGAGTTTTTGTCAAATTTATGATCTAATTGTTTAATTCCTAATACCATCCAGATTTATTTTCTCATGGAAATTTAATTTAACCCTGTGTTGACGGTGTTGGAAACCGTTAACATATAGGGGGTACCCCTGATATGAAGTCCCAATTAGAACTCACATTTTTTGGATTAGGATACCCATTCATGAATGGTTTCTCACTGCCATTATATTCTTAAATATATCCTTGGATGAAATTTACAACATAAAAGAGCATGCATATACTTTCAAGATAAGAAAGTAAGTAATTTTGTGAAAAAAAACAATTGCAATGTGTACAAGTTTCTTTCATGAAGGGTAAAATGGAGAGTGAGCACTTATAAGAAAAGTAATATTACTATCCAAATAAATACTCATACACACATATATTTAAAAGGAAATGTTATTTAACCTGAAAAATAGTTCAAAAAGTAACAATGCTCGTGAAAGCAAATAAAGATGCACATTCAACAAGATATATACCAAAGCCAATCAAATAATTCATTTTATTTAGTATGTGTGAATACAAATATACAAAAAACATTTAAATAATAGTCTTACAACATCCACGATACATGCATGAAAGTGTGTCTGCTCTTATATCTTCAAAAAATTAAGTGGAAGTTCTAAGAATCACAATTACATTGTTGCATCACTAGCTCCAATAGTGGAATGTTAAGCTACCACTTGCTCCTTAAAATAATGATCTTCTCTCCTATGCCTAGCTTGAGAATCCAAGATGAATTTTTCTTTGCTTGAGATATGAGGGTTTATTTATAAAACATTAGGTGTCTATTCACCTCCCATGTGACTCTTGACCTCCCTCATGAATCTTGAGCTCCCTCATAACTTTTGAGCTCCTACATGACTCTTTGAATTCCTAGTGACTTTACACATCCCATGTGTGACCCTTGGGCTTCCACACATTTTATGTATTCAAAATTGTGAAATTACATCATTAATTTCCACCAATAATGTGGCAAAAATACATGAGACAAGATAACAATATTGTGTTGGCACTTTGAAGAGTTACAATTTGGCATTTGTGACATGAGACTTCATTGTAGTGTATCGATGCAAAATTCTTCTCTTTGTTGATATGTCTTCTTGCCGTTCATGTCATATCTTTCTTGTAATTCATCTTCACCCTAGAAAATGATTTGGTTATGGTATTAGAGTCTTCCATGTCATTTTTGTTTTCATCCATCTGTTGTAGTTCAAAGTTCCTTTATCTCCTTGATGGTTCCTGTGTGTTTCACCCCCACAAGTGTGTTATTACAACTTCTCCTTGATGACCTCTGTTAGTATGAATATTAATCACAATCGTACGAAAAAATACCACTTTAGCTGTGCATAAAAAACAACCCTAACAGCAAAGATGGCTGCCAATATCTTTAGATATGCAATTAGTTGATCAAGATAAATGCTGCAAAAATCTAGGTCTATGCATTAAAAGACATTAAGCAGTAAATAAAAACAAGAGTTACTCCATGCATCCAATAGAAAAGACAAGGATATGTTGAATGAATTTTGTATTAATGGCACCTGAGAGGAAAACATAGAAGGATGTTACTAGTTCTCCCCAATGGGATGGGTTCTTGTAAGTCCTCGACACTTTAGATCTAAAATTCCTCTCTCTTGATGGTGTGGAATACTCAAACGAAAATGGAACTCGAAGGGAGCTCACAAGCATAAAGATAGAAAAATATGACAATGATGGTGGATCAAGGTTAGACCAAAAGTATAGATCCAGAGTGATCTTTAGGCAACAAAAGGTAGTGAATGAATGGAAAAATGCTTCTATTTAACACAATATTGAGTTAGTCTAGATATTGGTGCATAATTAAAATATTGTTAACCAAATCAAGATCCAAATTTTATGGAATATTTTATTATATTTGTTGGAGGGAAAAAGAATTTGACTTGGGTCAAATCTCTTTATTTGTAAATAATAAATAAATAAATGATTTATTTATTATTTTAAGGAAGTGGTTGAGTAATAATCAAATAAATAATGATTTATTTAATTATTTATGAGTGATTTAGTCAAATTTAACAAGGAATATTATTTAAATAAGGTTTAAATAATTATTCCTAGAAAAATAATAATTTATCTAATTAATTTTCTTGTTTTGGGTTAAATATGACCAAGAATATTAATTAAACTGTCGTTTAACTAATTATTCCTTGAGGAAAATCAAACAAATGTGGATTTATTTAATATTTCCTCATGGGGTTTCCTGTTTAGACCATAAACAACTTAATAAAGGTGGTTTACTAAGTTATTTTTCATAGTGAGAGCAATTTTACTTAGGGTAAAATTGGTCTTACATGTTGTACTTAGGTCCATCTAATAGTAACAAGTTAGATGACCAAAAAATGGTGTAACAGATTGCCCCCCAACATGCGAGAATTAGGAGCTAATCGTATGACCGAAGTACGTTGTAAGAACTCAATCACTAGACACTGAAGGGAAGATAGAGAGAGAGAGAGAAATATAAGGTAGACCAAAGCGCTAGAGGACTAGACCCTAAGGAGGTGAGACTTATAGGTGTGACAAGTCTCTTTTATGAGTGAGTACCTGTGCTATAGGCAGCGGGGGAGGCATACCTATGCCTGTCGAGACAAAGTACAAAGAATAATGCGTCCAGTAAACAAGGGACTGAACAATATAGTACATGCTGACATAAATATGAGCCAGGTAAAAACATGATAATGAATCCCACATACATAATGTGCTTGGGATAACAGCTAGGATATACAATAATATCTAAGTACATGAGATATAAGTACAACGAAATTCCTCTTGTAAACAGGAAAGGGCTCTGAAAATATGACTGATACGTGCAAAATAAAAGGCATTGCAAGCGGCTGAGGCCGACATCATCAAATATATGGAGCTGCAGTGAAGGTTGTACTGAAGAGGTCATCTGGGCATGTGGGGGGCTACCTGAAGGGCCACCCCCTCATGAGGTCTAAAAACATGTCACACAAACCCAAGAATCACCGGTATCATCTACTACATCACTGAACCATCAAGTATACGAATCTCGATCATGCTATAAGGAGCTAGAGCTGAGAAACAATCAAGTCAAAGGGAAAAAATGAGTCCCTTTGCCTGATCCGAGGCACTGAACAAGAGTGGAAGATGTTACACCGCCCTCTAGACCTGTCTTCTGGAATGAAAGATCTGATGTAGAAAGAAGGAGGTCCGCCATAGGTGAGGCAATGAGGTGTCCTCAACTAAGGCATGAGAGAAAATAGTAGAGAGACTGACAGACTGACACCAGGGATGATGATGAAATGGGGGGTACTAAGTAGCGCACGGACGACTTCCCTTGTTAGAGTATAAAGGGCATGGATGACCTCGCAGTGACTAACACAATATCATGAGGGATAGGGGACAGTAGGATTGAAGGTCATAATGTGCGACATGAGAGAGGAATCAAGCAATGAAGGATGGAGGAATATATCAGGATAGAAAGGGACTCGAGATAGACTCCATGGATGCAATGATGACTCAACTTGGATGCTCTAAACAAGGGTGACTCGATGATGCTGCCACATAGAAAAGGTCCAATGGGGACCATAAAAACATGAGTACAAGATGGTTACTCATAAAGAAAATCAACACGAGCATGGACAAGTATGGAGGCAAAGTGGTGCCCCAAGTATAAGTGTTGCAAGTGAAGAAATTCGATTTTGAGGAGCGGTGAAGTGACCCTTCATGGGAAAAATGTGTCTTGGCGAAGTATCAAATCACAAAAAACTAACAGATACCCATTTGATGGCTTGGTGAGGGCTTTCCAATGGTACAGACGGTTTGTCAAATTGAGCTACAGTTTGGCCACAACAGGCGAAAGAAAAATCGAGGGTTTCTCTTTTAATAAGGAATTTTCCCTCCAAATTCACTCATTTGCAAGTGGAGCTATGGTGAATGTAGAGAGGAGAGAAGGCCCTAAATCTTGCGGCAATCATAGCAGACAAACCGACTGTTGGAATCAAGATCTATCAATTGCAGGTAAGAGGCATAACCCTACTCTTTCATTTCAGTGGATTGAAAGTTCAGTTTAGGTCCCCAGGGCTCAAGAATAGACCCCTTCTCTTATTCACTGTCGGGTCGCACTTTTTGGGGAAAAAACTGCAACCTGGGTAGCAGGCTTTGGGTAGAAAACTGCAACCTATTCCAGGATTGGGCCTGAAAAGTGAAACCTGTCAAAGAGGGGTTTTCCTGTGCTAATTTTTTGCTAAGAACTGGGTTTTTATGTTTGGATACAGTCTTTCCTATCTGTAAACTAAAAAATATGATGGTTTTTGTGCAGATATGGCAGAATTATGGATCAACTGGAGAGAGAGAGACCTGGGCACATTACGGTCAGAGATCTAAGAGAATCAAGGTGTTCGCAGTGCATTGGCCAGGTTTGGGGTTCTGAAGTTTGTAGATAACCCACTGATGAGAGCTGGAGAGCCCTTGTTGGCCTAAATTATCAGCTATTGGGATCCAGACCATGATTTCTTTATAGGGCAGGGGCACCGGATCGAGTTGACAGTCCAGGATATATATTTTTTGACTGGTCTCCCACCACTTGGGATGGTTGGGAATACTCAGCCAGTGTTACCGCGAGGGTGGAACATCATGGAGTTTGTAGAGCACCATTGTTGACCAGGTCTCCATGTCAAAGGTACATGGATACGCATCGGGGATCTAGAGAGGTTAGAGACCCGTGTTGTGGCCAAAGCGGTGCTGTGGGTCCTGGGAAACTAAACACTCCACCACATCACTAGAGGGAAGATGATTCTTGTGGAGTGTGTGTTGAGTGGGACCTACTATGGGTGGGCCTAGATGATGTTGTTTTCATTGAAATTAAAATTGTCTTTATGCAAGCGGAAAGTGAACCGTGACTATGCATATGGTACATTTTTGTGCTCGCTCTTCTTCGAGAAGATCCTGACACTTCGACCTCACATACAGCTCCAGGATGGGGGCCCTAGGGAGCCCAAGATGTGCCGGTGGGGGCGACTACTGTGCAGAGGAGGTGGTGGGGCAGTTGGACGAGTGTTCTAACCCGAGTTCTTTGCTCATTGGAATCAGATGCCATTGTACATAGACGACTATCCCTATAGAGGGATGAGTTATCGTGTGGGCCTGGATTTTCCACTATCCCCTGGTCGAGCATGGAGGCCCCATGGTAAGTGACAAATTGCTAATCTTTTATGTGCATTGTAAAGTTTCAGAATATTGTATATGGTACTGATTTGTTCACTTTTTGTATGTAGATACAACACCAATAAAATCAGCTGGGTATATGGGACGACCTGTAGTATTAGGAGCTGTAGGACCTAGTGGATCGAGAGCACCACAAAATGAGGATGCAGTAGCCCTCCTAGAGGACATCCGTCATAGATGTGAGAGGCTTATGACCGGTGTTTTAGAGCGTGGCTGGCAAGACTTGGATGACCAGTACATAAAGCCATGTATTGGTCTACCCTCAGAGTGGCGAGGGGTCATGCGGCGCATGGCGATGGCCGAACAGGGGATGCACGATCTACGAGCTTCAGGAGTAGAGTCATTAGCTCGAGATCCTCCAGATAGTGATTGTTGTGTAGGGGTAGTCGGTGCCCCCAGTTTTGAGTTTTTGTAACATGCTATGGGCATGTCATATGTATCAGAGATAATGGACTCTAAAACATTTTATACGACACATATTATGGATATGCATCGTTTTGATGGTTTTATGTTATTGTCTTGTGTTAAATGCATGTGCTAAATGCCAATATAGAATATTGTTTGCAATGCTATCTACATAGTGATTTTGTGCTCTAGGTACATGACTGAATGTAATGATATCAAATTCACGCATCAAAAGCTTCACTCGTAGATATCTTCTAAAAAGGATAGGATTATGCACATGATATACACCATTCAATTGCATGACAAGAAGCATGGAATCTAAATGAACATGAAGGTTAAGGATGCGATGGGAAAGGGAATCGACTAATAAACCTCGCACTGCGTCATATTCAGCTTGATTATTGGTGGCAGTACCAATGCATACACCGTTCGAGAGAACAAGCGAATGTAAGGGGGTAAAAATGGCCCAACCTGACGAGGTTAGATTCCGGGAGTAGTGACTTGCACCATCGGAATAACCGATATAAGGTGTGGATGGGAGGTCCATCTGAAAGGTGCCACAAGACAATAAATGGGAGGATGATGAACAATGCTGGCAACCTGAGCGCAAAGTAGAAATTGATCAAACACTGCGAGAGGGAGTGATCTGGGTAATATGTCTACTACTCACACACCGACGGTTAGGTGGCGTGTGGGAGCTACCGGAGGTGTAGCTTGGGCTTAGGCTGCGAAATTCACCATAGACATGGATGGTGCCATCCCGCTTATGGGCAGGAAAGAGGAAGTCAGGGGTGGACAAGGCTTCCATGATGTCATCATCACAATAGAAGATGGAGTGACTAGAGGAAGGGAGACCTCATGATGCGGTGAAGCTACCTAAATCATCATTATGAGAAGATAGGTTCACATGCGCATCGTCACAGGGGATGATGGAAGAACAAGAAGATAAGGGATCCACCGATGTTGAGCCCAGGGTGATCGTTGAAGGGAGGTCGAGCGAAACAACAGGGGAAGATACAGAGGGAGCTTCCACCGAGAGTCTCATGGATGATGACAGGTATAGGATGGTGGCCGCAGGCTCCGTCATCTCGACATCAGGAGGGGGAATTTCAATGGGAGCGAGTAAATCCTCAAGCTAGCTCGCAGCATACTGCACAAGTATGGGAGAGGTGGATTGGTTTTGTTCAACCTCGTACTCCTGAACTACCTCTAAAGAGGTGCGGTAATGCGTAAGGTGGGGAAAATGGTGGGAATAATGGCCATGGAGATCACATAAAGCACAAGGTTGGTTAGTGTGAATAGTCTTAGGTTGCTTGGCTACAGTTGAGGAAGAAACAGAGGCTTTAGGGACCGTAGACTCATGGAATGCAACATTAACCATGGGCTTGATACGGGGAAACTCATGACAGGTATGGGTCGCATGACCGATGACATCACACAAAGCACAAGGCTTTGGAGGCAAAGGAGGAGCAGGGTCAGTCGGGGCAGCCTTGTCTTTTGATGCCCTCTTGCGAGATTTTCCCTTCTTACTCGAAGTTGTCGCAACAGGAGAGGGTTCCTGTTGAGGTGGCTGAGGCACTGTAGCAGTGGGAGAAGTCATGGGGACCGGTTGAACTAAGGTCAAAGCAAGATAAGGTTTGGGTTGGCCAGGCGGGGTAGTGGCTGGGGGATCAATGTACCAGACGGGAATCCCTAGGGTCAGGTTAGGAAGAGAGAGGGTAGCCATGACAGGTGCCATGTACACTCCAGGAGGGGGAGCTAGGAACTTTATCTGACCGGAGGAGTAATGGCCAGGCTAGACGGCTCCAAGATGTTTAAGGCCTGGAGGAACCATTTCAGGAGGGTAGAGAGGCTCATGGATACCAGCTATAGGTGAAGGGCCAGGAGGAGGGGGACCATAAGGCTGAATCGAAGGGCTAGGAGTAGGTTGCAGAGGGGGAGGCTGTTGAATAGCTGAAGCAGGCCGCTTGAGGGAAGCCCGAGACGATTTCATCATGCAAACATTCGATGAGTTGGGATCAGAGACAGGAGGAGGAAGACCAGGAAATGTACTAAGAAAAGAGGAGTCTTTGTAAACTCTGGCTGAGACACTAGTTAATGGATCGATGGTTTGCTTATTGGCCACCGAAGAGATGATGGACTCAGGGGAGGTCTGAGACTTCGGTTCGTAATATGTCAACTGGTCAATGGTGACTATCTTTCTATTATGAGGGAAGGACATCTTACGGTGAACCATATATGGGACAATAGACATCGTATTGGTTTAGTTAAGGCCCAATAGAGTGTTTTAATCTAAGGGGGCATCAATGAATTCTACGTCAACGCAAACAGTCTTTCCCGCAAGAGTAATAGGAAAATTGCGGAATAAGCCAATGGGTTGGGAGGCATGGCCATCCCACACTCGGAGATTGATTGTGTAAGGATCCAACTCAGGTGATCTGAGTTTCTTCCAAACCAAAGCGAACATCACAGAGGTGGAAGCCCCCTCATCAATGATGCACCAAGAAAATTTGGTGTTCTGGATCTTGATTGGGATTTGGAAGGTGACGGAAGTAGGAAGAAGAGGATGTTCTGACCGATCAACATCGAAGACGATAAAGCGATCATCGAAAGGATCTACGGTTCCCATGGTAGATATTAAAGCTTTTCATTGTGAAAGGCACAACTGGAGGAGTTCCAGCGTTGAAATGGCAGGAGGAGATTGCGCCAAATCATCTACTATACTATATGAATGGGTAGCTTTTCCAGAAGTAGAATTTCATCATAATGGTCCCTTAGGGATCTTGGCATGAACCTCCACCTTAGGCTGATGGATCTGCAAAGGACCATTAGGTGTCAAAAGAGGCTCGGTAAAGATTGAAGGAGGTGGCTCATGGACAGACGTAGCGGGAGGCTTGTTGTATTGACGGGACTGAGTCTGAAGATTGATATCTACGGTTATAGGTTGGTCAGAATTCATCATGAGAATCTGGTAATCGAAGGCACCAAATGGAGGAGTTTGAGTGGCCACCTGACCTTCAGGTGGTTGGGTAGCCACGAATCCTTACTGAGGGAAAGGATTAGTAAACACAGTCAGCTGACTAGGCACAGCACTGGGAAGGACGGAAGGGGAGGCTTTCTTTCCTCACAAATTTGCTTGGGACTCCCACATCTTCTTCATCTGTGGTAAAATAGGACAATCATGTGTGTAATGACCATAAACACCACAATAAGAAAAAGGCTTATTTGTGTGAACAGGCATGTCTTGCTTGGGCTGAGTGCCTTGTTGCTCGTTAGTAGTGTTAGGTGCATTATTTTGAGGATTAGGTCCAGGATTACCGGGAGCAGATTGATTTTGAGTGCCTTTCCTCTTCTTTTTAGAGGGAGGAGGATTAGTCACACCCTGTTGTGCATACACCTACCTCTGAGGGGGCGGTGGCTGCTGTTGTGGGGGTTGAGAAGGCAAGGGAGGTGGAGGTGCTAATCCTGGAGGAGTTGGAGCACTAGGCTGCGGATACGGATAATAAGGAGGTTGGATAGCATTGTGGTAAACAGGAGGTTGGGAAAAATTAGGAGGCATGTCGTATCCTAGATACATGCTACCGGGAGGGGGAAAAGTGCAGGAGGCATTGGCCCCCCCTAAGGAAAACCATAGCCCATGGGAGGTTGAGGGTATGGATGAGACAGAGCTCCAGTGATACCGTCGGCGGCATGAAATTCCCCTGGTGTGTTGGCACCACCGGGTCTAGGAAGATCAGGTAGAATGGTATAAACATAACCCGACTGAGCGTAGATCAAGTCATATTTTAACGCAATTTGGAGAGCGGCTTCTTTGGTTTGAGGGAAATGTGATGCGACATCCTTGTCGATAGCAGGCAAGAGAGATCTAAGGAACCAGTCCATGTAGACACGGTCTTCGAAGGTAGGGGCTCGACATAGGCTCTTTCTTCTCTACCATTCCTAGACATTGTCGGATAGGCGGGTCGCAGACGATTGACGGAAAGAAGTCAAAATTTCGGTACCAGCCGTAGCAGAATGTGTCGTCTCAGCTGCGGCTGATGTTTTTCACCTACACAATAGGTATGAAAACACAGAGAAGTTAGAATTTTTATTTTTTTAGGGTTTTATAGGTTAAAAACAACATCAAGAAAATCAATACAAGGAGCTGAAGAGAAATCATAAGGTTTGAAGTAGCTGGATATGCAGGGATCTGAAAAATGACAGCGGTCGTAATCGTAAACCCATGTGGAGTCACCAGTTGTTAGTATGAATCTTAATCGCAAGCGTATGAAAAAATACCACTTTAGCTGTGCATAACAAACAGCCCTAACAGCAAAGATGGCTACCAATATCTTTATATCTGCAATTAGTTGATCAAGATAAATTCTACAAAAATCTATATCTATGCATTAAAATACATTAAGCAGTAAATAAAAGCAAGAGTTGCTCCATGCATCCAATAGAAAAGACAAGAATATGTTGAATGAATTTTGTAATGGCACCTGGGAGGAAAACATAGAAGGGTGTTACCAGTTCTCCTCAATGGGATGGGTTCTTGTAAGTCCTCGGCACTTCAAATCTAAAATTCCTCTCTCTTTATGGTGTAGAAAACCCAAACAAAAATGGAACTCAAAGGGAGCTTACAAGCAAAAATATAGAAAAATATGACAATGATGGTGGATCAAAGTCAGACCAAAATTATAGATCCAGAGTGATATTTAGGCAACAAAAGGTAGTGAATGAATGGAAAAACCCTTCTATTTATAACACAATAGAAGTTGGACGTGCTCATGATTTACGCAAGATGTGGGGACAAGGAAGAGGTCAAAAATTGACCAAGTGTGAGATCAAGGAGATAATAGAACAAGAATATAACAAGTCTTGAACATGATCACACACACACACATACACGTGCATACCACCAAGCACATGAAAAAAAAATGCGCAGTACCAAAAACCAACATGCATACAACAAAACAATAGTAAAGTGACACTTATATCCAAGTGCGACACTTAGGGTATATATTTACGACATAAGTGTCGACTGCAACCAAAAGGTGCACTATTCCATGAGATTGTGTGCAACACATGTTCTAATAACAAATAGGACTAGCTAATGCAAGAGAGTGTGTTGGAGTTGCCTCTTGAGGGTGCACCAATGATGCCTTTAACAAAATACGACACTTCAAGATTTTTTAGAAAGGAACTTGAACACTTAGAAAAACTTAGAGAACAAGCATGGAACAACTTTAATGACTAAAAATGACAATTCACAAGATCAATGGGAGGCTCCAAAATTTGAATGTAGGAATAATTTGGAGGGTGTTATAGAAGCAACAACACCCCAGTCTATTATATGCTTACCCAAATAATAACTAAATCACCAAAAAATAAAATGATTGGTATTTGTAACTTCTAGAGTTAAAACTATGCAACAGAAATAAACTAGATAGATCAACCCGACATTGAAAAATTAATTAACCAAAAACAATTCTTCTTCATTTCATCATCTGGAAAATATGGGTTTTTCGACCCATAAATATACAAGGAAAAATACAATCTGAAACCTACAACTTGACTCACTCAAAATGAATTCCTCCCAGGTAAATCAACTATAAGGAAATTTTTCTGTAGATGAAATCATTCTTAAGAAATCGGCCTCCAGAAATCAGATATATGCCCTGTAGCAACTAAAATTATGACCTTCCATTAATGTGCACTAGTAAAACCCCAACCCTCTAGCAACTCGACCTCCTCTGGATAAGCATAGTCTCTTTATGGAAACTCTGCCTTGAAATCTCCTCGAACTCAACCCTCCTGGATTCACTCAAATCCACTCGCACAACAAAGAGAAATACTATCTCTTTATACTCAGGAGAAATAGTTGCCCTTTTCTCTGTGTCACAAATGAAAACAGGTTCTTGAAGAAATAGCTTCTCTTATCACTGTGTCACCAATGTAACCTTCAGTTGGAGAAATAGCTACCCTTTTTTATCATTGTGTTACCAATGAAACTTAAACAGGGGTAGCTATTATCCTGGAAAGAGCAGCTATTATTTTATTACAAAAATGACCAATAAACTTCAACACTAACCTAAGTTAAAATAGTGGTTTTAAATTCTTTTATGAACCTAAGACACAATACCACCTATAAAACTTAAAAATATTTTGGTTTTGAGACTCTTTTCTGGATTTTATTGAAAATGAATCGAATTTTGACATAGGCTAGGGAAAACGAAAATTTTGAAAAAAATGATACAATGGTGGTCAAACTATTAACATTTATAGTTCTAACATTGGCTCTTAGTGGGGATGAAGTCCTCCCTGTGAGGCTTCAAGGATTATAGAATCAATGCCTTAAAACTTTCAAGACTCAGAAAACTTCTAGAAATTATGACTAGAGTTGACCTTTGATTGACTGGACTCAAGACTGACCATATTTATAGACACAAGTACCATTGGGCATGGGGTTTTATTGACACATCACTTTGGATATTTACAATGGAATGACTACCTAACTTATCAAACATAGAACATTTTAAGAAAATTACCATTAACTGGACCTCGAAGTCAGTTGATCATCATCTAGATGCTTGAGCAGAAATGTATTGTTTTCCAAAACTTGAGCAATTCTAAATGTTCCAAACCATAAATTGTCAAACTTACCATGCTTTCCATGGTCTTCCCTCCTGACATCCCAGCGTGGCACCAAATCATTTTCCTGAAACAATTTCTGATTTTCTCTTTTGTCAAAATAGATTTGACTTTAGTCTGATATTTCTATACTTTGTGCATCAATGATTCTCTGATTTGATGAGCTTCTATCATCTGCAGCATTCTCCATTGAATTGGATTTTCATCATCAATTTCAATAGGAAGAGCTAATAGACAAGTTGAAAAGGAGACATTCCAATTGATATTTTTCCACTTACCCTGTCTGCCTAAAGAGCATGAACTAGCTAAGTGTCCCAATTTCTCTTATTTTCAGGAAACATTTTCTTAATGATTCTCACCAAGCTTTTATTGGATGACTCAACTAACCTATTACCTTGAGGGTAATAAGGTGTAGAATGAGTCAATTCAATACCATATTTCTGACAAAATATATTCATATTAGTAGACTTAAAAGCCATTGCATTATCAATCACTAATTTATGCGGACAACGAAATCTAGACATAATGTTTTCCAACAGAAATATGATTATTACCATATCAGTGGCATTCCTAGTTGGAACAACTTCAATCCACGTAGTAAAATAGTCTGTAGATGTAATAATCCATCTATGTTGTCCTAATGAAGGGGAATGAATTTCATCGATGAAGTCTAACCCCCACTTCTAGAAAGGAACATCTATTGAAATAGGAATAAGAGGTAATGGCAGTAGCTTCTGTTTACCAGCAAAATTTTGACAAACAACACAAGTCATGACTTTGGAAAAAAAATCAAAGAAAAGAGTTAGCCAATAATAGCCAGCTCTTAATATTTTTTTTGCAGTGGCTTTCCAATACAAATATCCGCCACGCACCCCTACATGTATCTCTGACATAATATTTTGTGACTCAACTTCATCTACACATCTTAATAAGACTCCCACAGGGTCTTTCCAGTAAATATGGTCTTTCAAAATGAAATACTTAACAACTTTCAATTTAAAATCTCTCCTTTTTTAATTCTCCATTTCAAGGGTGCAGCTGAAATTGAATTAAAAGTATACTATATCCTTATACCAATTTGAATGAAAGATTTCATGATAATTAGATATACCTTCTCCATATTTTTCCTCAGATACCTCCATATTTAGATCTAGAGCCTTGTAATTAGATTCAGCCATCAAGCGAGCCAAGCCTTGTCCTTTTATCAATTTAGTAGGTCTGATTTCAATATCAAATTCCAGAATCTTGGTTAACCATCTTCCCCTGCTTGTTGGAAATATGATGCAGAGTGTTGTCCTTGATGGCAACCCACTGAATGAAGATGAAGACCTGAGACAGTTGACATGTGTTGTCCTTGATGGCAATCCACCTGATGAAGTTATTCTTGACCTGTTGGACTTGGTAAAAGATGTAAATCTGATATGAAATGATGTTTGTTAGCAATATGATGCTGAGCGTTGTCCTTGATGACAACTTACTTGATCAAGTTGTGCTTGATAGAACATGTCTTGATGAACTAAATCTGATGTATCTACAGTGAGTACAGAAGACAATGAAGAAAGGAATTCAGCATGTGACAGATCTATGATGAAAAGAGTATGTCTCTAGGAATACGCGGATTTGCCTAAGGGAAGTCGCGTATGCACGCGGAAAAGAACGTTCCAAGTCGCGTATGGGAAAAAGCGCTCATAAAGTGCAAAACCAGGGGTAACCACCATGGTATTGACCCATTGTATTAGGTAATGATTCGTCTAAATGACCCCGTCCAGGAATACCATCGGAAGTAATGTAGTTTTGGCTCATGGTATTGAAAAAGGGGCTCATGGTATTGAAAAAGGGTAAACTTATATAAAGAGAAGAAATTCATTGTGCAAATGATGAGTGTGGGTGCAAGATGTCTGAGCTTGAATGAATACTTCTCTCTGAAGTATATCTGAATGGAAAGGGTTACAGTTGAATGATAGATATGAATGTATGATGCACCAATGATGAAGAAGGGGATCTAGGTCTGAAATGTACTTGTATTTGCTAGATCTGTTTATGGAATGATTAGATCTGTGATGAGGCAAACATCTATCTGAGGTAAAGGGTAAAATCTGAAGTGATGTATCTGTTGTGAAGAATTGCAATGACATAAAAGTCTGAAGAACCATACGCTAGTTCGCTGAAGAGGAAGCGCGTATATACGCGGCTTCGCTGAAGAGAAAGCGCGTATGCGCAATGAAATTAACTCTGTAATATATGCAGATGTATACGTGGGTTGATGTGATTGGAAGCGCGTATATACGCGGCATTAGTGAAAGGAAAGCGCATATGCAAACTAGGGTTTACTGAAGTCTGTGGTAAGAAATGTCTGATTTGTTCTGCTGGTTTACTGATATCTGTCAGTGAGTTATATGTATCTGTTTCATGGTTGACTGTGCTTAAGAGTATGGAGTGGGTCCAGTCTGAAAATTTGATGAAATGTGGCCTGCAAGTAGTGTCCTAAAGGAAGCTTCGGATCCAGTGTGAAAATTGATGAAACGTGGTCCATAGAGGTGCTGAGGGTTGTAGCCTTCAGTCAGGGGGTTGTAGCTCCCTTCCAAAAGAGGCTGGTAAACGAGAGCAGGGGGTCGTAGCTCCCTTCCAGGAGAGGCTGGTAAACGAGTCAGGGGGTTGTAGCTCCCTTCCAGGAGAGGCTGGTAAACGAGCGCAGGTGGGTGCCCCTCTGCGTGTCGGGTAGGGAGTCCGCATCAAGACATATGTTGTAAGATGTTTTCTCTATAATAAAATATTGAAGGTCGAGCAACTCAGCTGTGTTTTTCCGACTTGGGTTTCCACCTAAAAATCCCGGTGTTCATGTGTGATGCTTTGTGTGATGGTTTATTCCGTTGTTACTTTGTTACTGCACATGTTTACTGTTAACTTAACATCAGATGAATGAATATTGCAAAGAACTAAGTCAATAAATATCTGGATATTTAGATCTCTGCTAATACGCGAGTTGTATGAAGGATATCCATGTGTATACGCGAGTTTACTAAATGAAAGTAGCGTATGGGTTTTAGAGAGTGAAAAAGTAAAAAGTTTTGAATAGGCAGTAAACACTGATTCACCCCCCCCCCCTCCCTCTCAGTATTTTTCCCAACAATTGGTATCAGAGCAGGTCCTTATGCAGAAGCTTGATCGCTTGAAGGAGATCCATTGCAATGGGAAGTCAAGAAGGAGTAATGTCCATAAAGCCACCTCTATTCAATGGAAGAAATCTGATATTCTGGAAGGTATGAACAAAAGCATATCTGCAAAGTCTTGGTGTAGATGTATGGGCAATCGTGGAAGAAGGTTATCAATACCCAGCAAGTATTCCTACTGATGCAGCAGAAAGGAAGAAGTATGAAATCAATGCCAAAGCAGTAAATGTCTTATTAGGAAGCATGTCTGAACCAGAATTTGCTAAAGTGATGCAGCTACATTCAGTAAAAGAAATATGGGACAAAATCATTCTAAGCTATGAAGGAGACACAAAGGTAAAAAGTGCAAAACTCCAAACTCTTAGAATTGAATATGAAAATTTGAAGATGCATAGTGATGAAAGTGTTGCCAGCTTCTTTCTTCGTCTAGATGATATTGTAAATCGGATGAGAAATTTGGGTGAAACCATAACTGATACTACTCTGGTAGAAAAAGTCTTAAGATCCTTGACTTCAAGATTTGACTCTAAAGTTTCAGCTATTGAAGAAAGGCAAGATCTACAAACTCTTACTATTGTTCAATTACATGGTATTTTGACTGCTTTTGAAATGAGACAAGGAGGTCCTTCTCAAATCAGAGAAGCTGCTTTTAAGGTGTCTTCAAAAGGAAAGGAAAAGGAAGTTGTCAAAGAAACCAGCTATATATCCGAAGAAGAAGAAGCGAATTTTGTGAGAAAACTCCAACTAGGTACTGGAAGATTCAAAGGTAAGCTTCCCTTCAAATGTTTTGAGTGTGGAAAAGTTGGTCACTATGCTGCTAAATGTCCTTATAGAGAAAAACATGGTAAAGGGAAACAATTTGAAAAGAGGAAGAGTTTTTATGCAAATGGAGATGATGATGAAGTATCCAGTGAAGATGAAGAAGATTCTGACCATGATCTGAAAGTGCTCATGGAAAAGAAGCAAAAGAAGAAGGCTACTCAAAGCAAGCAGATACCTCAGAAATCATGTATAGTAGAAATTGAAGGAGATGAAACAGGTATTAATCGTTGTTCCTGTATTTTACTTAACTGTATATGCAAAGATTATGATAGTGAAAGTGAAGACTCTGACCAAGGTCTACAAGTGCTCACAGCAAAGAGGAAAAAGAAGAAGGCTACTCAAAGCAAGGAGATGTCTCAGAAAACCTGTATAGCAAAAATTGAAGAAGATGAATCTGAAAGTGATTGGGGTCCTTTGAATAATCTTCCTTGTGCAAACAAAAGTGAATATAGTGAAAGTAAAGTTGTGGATCTAGAAGAAGCTCTCAAGCTTAAAGTTGAAGAACTACAAAGTTCATCTAAGACGCAATAATCTATCAACAAAGAGATGATCTCTCAAATGGAAAAACAAATAGAAATGCTGAATGGACAGGTGGACAAGTATCAAAGGTTTCATACTTATGCATCCAATCTAATTAAAGGACTAGAAGCAGAAATCAACGATCTAAATGCAGATCTCGAAAAATCAAGCAAGAAGAATGAAGGACTTGAAGCTGCAATCATCTCTCTACAAACAGATCTTGAAGCATCAAGTAAGAAGAATGAGGAACCTCTACAACCATTTGAAAAGGAAGGCCTTGAAGCAAAAATCATCTCTCTCAAAGAAGATCTGGAAAAATCAAATAAGAAGAATGAAGAGCTGCAACAAACATGTGAAGAAAACGAAAATTGGTTGAAAGAAGAGATTCTAAATCTGAAGGATCAAGTAGAAGATGGAAGAAGAAAAGAAGAAAGCATGACAAAGAAATGTCAAGCCTTGGAAGTTGAGGTAAACATTCTCAAAGGTAAATTAGAATAAAAGGTTAAACTTTTGAGGTTTCATGATAGTACTAATATTTTGGACAATATTCTGAGTAATCAAAGGTCTCCTGCTATCAAACTTGGTCTTGGTTTCCATGAAACTGTTAAAGGAGAATCTAGCTCACAAGGAAGTGCTAAAAATTCAGAGGATGTCAATACTAAACCTGAAGTGTTGAAAGAGACAAAAGATCAACCAACAATGATGAAATCTCAAAGGAAATCAGTCAAAAATTTTGAATGCTTTAAATGTCACAATTATGGGCATGTTGCAGCAAATTGCAGGAGCAGATCATTTCAGCCTCAAACAAACAGTTCCTATATAGAAAGGCACTCTGGTTTCTTCAAGGGATATTGTTTTTCATGTAACAAGTATGGACATAAAGCAGCTGATTGTAAAAGGAGGAATATTAGAAATACTCATTATGATTCTTATGCTTATTTTTCTGGACATATGAGATGTTATTCTTGTAACAAGTATGGACATGTAGAAAAGGAATGCAGGTTGAACAGATATGAGAAATTGGATAAATTCCAGCACGCAAATAGAAAGATCAAACAAATCTGGAAAAAGATGGAGGACCGATTAGAAATGTAGGGAATTCTGACCCTACTGTAGTCATCCGCTTCTGAAGCTGACTTTTCTTATTGAATGCAGGAATGATGTGGGATACATTATGAGATTTAGTAATGTATCGTCACAGGGGGAGCAATGCATGATGACTCTCATGGTTGATTTGATTACTCTGGTTATGTTTACTTCTGACAGCGCATCTGATGTGGAAAAGACAGGTACAGGAGGTACAAGCTCAGAAGGAGATGAAGGAAGATGAAAAATTTCTATGCTTCACTTTCCATACGCGGGTTCGATGAACCAAAGTCGCGTATACACGTGAGTTCCAGCAGACACAGTCGCGTATGCATTGATGATAAGAGAATTTATATGATAGTTGAAGATCTGGAGCAGAGGTTCAGGGGGAGCATCAGTCTGATTGTTAATAAACTGTATTATTGACTCTGTATCAGCTTAGTTTCTCAGTTCTAAATAATGATGATATGATACATGGTTTCTTATGTTGAATATTATGGATGAGTCCTGTTTGCTTGTTGATGAAGAGTTTTTTTGTTGCTGAGATGAAAGTCTTATAATTCGGAGATAAGGACAGTTCATGCAGAGATTGTTGCTGATAACTTGCTGATGAACATATTCAGGTTGCACAAGTTAAGGAGGAGCATTGGTTCAGGGGGAGAAGTAGGTTAAATACTAATGATTGCATTGTTGGCACTATGACTGCTTATTCTTTGGTTTTTATGATACTCATGCTCAAATGATGATGACTTGGTATATGGTTTATCATGATGAGATTTTGAGCCCTGTTTTCTGAAAAAGTATCTTTTGTGCTCACACATGGATGAGTTGGAAGTTGTTTGGTTCAGAAATAAGAATATATCATGCAGAGTTTTTTACTATGGTTGAGATCTTTTGCCTACATATGTTACTTCATGTTAAATCTTGAATATCTTGATGATATTGGACCACATGAATGATTGCTTGACACATATTTGAAGATGTTGTTCCGGTATGATAATTTCTCTTGGAAAGATTGTATTGATGCTGCAAAGAATCTGAAGGCTTGGTTACTAATGTGCTTATGCTACAACCATTGGATGACGCTTGAAGACGCAACTGCACTGATCTATCTATCTGTACTCCAGGGAAGCATTCAAAAATCTCAGAAAGAAGCTGAACACTGTTTTTTTTTTCTCACAAAGGATCAGATCTGGTTAAAATTTAGAAGATGGAATTGGATACGCGGGTTTCCTGAAACACAGTCGCGTATATACGCGAGTTCATGCACATAAAACCGCGTATGTCTGATTGCTGACAATTTTTTTGTTTGGGGTCAGCTTTCTTCAGCACAGCTGCAGTGCTATTTGGTATCTCTGATACTGTTTGGTATCTCTGGTGGTGTTCCAGTTCTCATAATTCCTTTTCTAAATATTTTGATAAAGATGCCTTGATGATTTGTTGGTAAAAGTGTTCAGGATGCACAAACTAAGGGGGAGCCTTAGTCATATGGAAAGGTTTCTTGGCTGCACAGATTTAGGGGGAGCATTAGCGTTGCTGAATATAATGCATGGTTGGCAATATGATGGTTCTGAAAAATGTTCTCTTTCTTGAGGACTTTATGGTATTGGTTATGAAAAGTCATATTTGTAACTTGGTGAAAAGGTCTTGTTGAGATCCATAATGTAAAATTGTAATATTCAGTCATGTAAGGTCTGGTCAAATTTTGTAAACCCACTTGGTTGGGTAGCTGAGTAAAATTTGTAAAACCCACTTGGTTGGGCAGTTGAACTCAAATGTGTAAACCCACTTGGTTGGGTATTTGAGTCTCATATGTAAATCCACTTGGTTGGATATTTGATGTAAGTATGAGTCTTTGGTGATAGGAAGTTCATAGAGTCATATACTTCATTGGAAAATATGTTTGAAGATTCAGCATGAACTCAGGGGGAGCTTGGTCACTTCAGTATATATCAGATCTGCAGAACGCTTCTTCCACATGAGGAGAAAAGGGGGAGAGTATGTTGGTTTTGATCCACCCTTTGCCCTTGATGTCAAAGGGGGAGAGTGACATGGTGTTTGAATGAAGAGAAAGAACGGTGTCAAAAATGGGAATGTGACATGGTGTCATTATATTCTTAATGTACCTATCTGTTGTGGTAACCAAACACCATCGTGGTTGCCATCAAGTCCAAAGGGGGAGATTGTTGGCAATATGATGCAGAGTGTTGTCCTTGATGGCAACCCACTGAATGAAGATGAAGAGAAGATGAAGACATGAGACTGTTGACATGTGTTGTCCTTGATGGAAATCCACCTGATGAAGTTATTCTTGACCTGATGGGCTTGGTAAATGATGTAAATCTGATATGAAATGATGTTTGTTAGCAATATGATGCTGAGTGTTGTCCTTGAATGGCAACTTACTTGATGAAGTTGTGCTTGATAGAATATGTTCTTGATGAAGTAAATCTGATGTATCTACAGTGTGTTCAGAAGGCAATGAAGAAAGGAATTCAGCATGTGCTAAATCTTGATGAAAAGAATATGTCTCTAGGAATACGCGGATTTTCCTAAGGGAAGTCGCGTATGCACGTGGGAATCAACGTTCCAAGTCGCGTATGGGCAAAAGCGCTCTTAAAGTGCAAAACCAGGTGCGCAATAAAATTAGCTCTGTAATATGTACAGAAGTATACGCTGGTTTATGTGAACAGAAGCGCGTATATATGCGACATCAGAGAAAGGAAAGCGCGTATGCAAACTAGGGTTTGCTAAAGTCTGTGGTAAGAAATGTCTGATCTGTTTTGCTGGTTTACTAATATCTGTCAGTGAGGTATATGTATATGTTTCATGGTTGACCGTGCTTAAAAGTATGGAGTGGGTCCAGTATGAAAATATGATGAAACGTGTCCTGCAAGTGGTGTCCTAAAGGAAGCTTTGGATCCAATGTGAAAATTGATGAAACGTGGTCCATAGAGGTGCTGAGGGTTGTAGCCTTCAGTCAGGGGGTTGTAGCTCCCTTCCAGGTGAGGCTGGTAAACGAGATCAGGGGGTCGTAGCTCCCTTCCAGGAGAGGCTGGTAAACGAGTCAAGGGGTTGGAGCTCCCTTCCAGGAGAGGCCGGTAAACGAGCGCAGGTGGGTGCTTGCGTGCTGGTAGGAGTCTGCACCAGCACATATGTTGTAAGATGTTTTCTCTATAATAAAATATTGAAGGCTGAGCAACTGCAGCGGTGGTTTTCTCCCGACTTGGGTTTCCACCTAAAAATCCCGGTGTTCATGTGTGATGCTTTGTGTGATGGTTTATTCTGTTGTTACTACACATGTTTACTGTTAACTTAACATCAGATGAATGAATATTGCAAAGAACTAAGTCAATAAATATCTGCATATTTAGATCTCTGCTAATACGCGAGTTGTATGAAGGATATCCGCGTGTATACGCGAGTTTACTAAAGGAAAGTAGCGTATGGGTTTTAGAGAGTGAAAAAGTAAAAAGTTTTGAATATGCAGTAAATACCGATTCACCCCCCCCCCCCCTCTCAGTATTTTTCCCAACACTGCTACCATCTATGTCTAGCTACAGCAATACATCTTTGATGGTAATATTTGGCACAAAAGCAACAATTTTTTAATGTAACACATAAACTTGAAAATACTTTAAAGCCTTAACTAGTGCATATGCTTGTTTTGCAGTCAATTTGTACTTTAATTCAGGATCTCTTAAAGCATGACTGAAAAATGAAATAGGTTGTTCTAAACCTTCTTTTTTATTTTGTAACAAAACAATTGTAATTTTCTCTTCTGAAGCATAAGAAAAAAATCAAAAAACCTTTTTCAAAATTAGGACTAATTAAAACGGAAGCTTCAGTCAAGGTAGACTTGATTGTTGAAAAGGAATTTTTTGCTTCATCTCGCCACTTAAACTATGCATCTTTCTTTAGCAAGACATTTATGTGTTTGATCATCTTTGAAAAATTTGGGACAAAGCGCCTCAGAAAAATTAATTTTCCCCAAAAATGACTGCAATTATTTTTTTTCCTTGGCAAACTAATCTTCTGAATAGCCTCAACTCTTACTGGATTAATACAGATACCACTTTCTTTCACAATATGCCCGAATAATTTTCCTTCTTGAACAGAAAAGCATGACTTCTTTGGGTTCAAGGACAAACCAAATTTTTTGCATTTGTCAAACACTTGTTTCAAATGATCTTCATCAGATTCTGAATAGACTGTAATGTCATCCAAGTAAATGACTACAAATCTATCTTTTTCTCCTGCAAAGCCAATATCCATTGCCCATTAAAATGTTGCGCCTGGATTCATTAAACCAAATGGAATTTTTTTGTAAATGAATGTCCCCCAGGGTGCATTAAATGTTGTCTTTTCACTATCTTTTCTATCAACTGAGATCTGATTATACCCTGAAAAGCCATCTATCACTAACTATATTTTGGAACCTACAACTTTTTGCAAATTGTAATCCATATTGGGTAACAAATTGCGAAAATCAACATAAATTCTTATTTCTCCATTCTTCTTTTGAACCAGGACTATATTAGCTACCCAATTAGAAAATATTAAAGGCAAAATTATTTTTGCTTCCCATAATTTTCCGATTTCTTTTTCAATGATAGGGAGTAGCATGGGATTAATATGCCTTATCTTTTGTGCTACAGGCTTTTCATATTCTTTTAGACGAATTTTCTGCTCCATTATACCTCTATCATAGGTCTTCAACTCATTATAGGACCATGCAAAAATGTCTGCATATTGTTTCAGCAGCTTGACATATTTTGTTCTACTTTCTAGAGAAAGAAATTTAGAAACTTTAACTAATTTTGGCTGACTTTCTGTCCCAATATTTCATTCAATTGTACTCTCTCTGTCATCTTTATTTTCGGGCTTTAAAAAGACATCATTATTGTCAACTTCTCTAAAGGAACTAGGCCTTTAGGAATGTAGTTAGTTTTCAGATCAGTAATGTCTTTCCCAGCCATGGTTTTCTTAAAAGACTTACTATTTTGATTTTCAACAATGTCCTGCTCATCATCAATTTGAATGTCTGCAAACCCTTCAACACACTCCAAAAATTTCTGAATTTTCTTGTCATCTTCAAATACTTGCCAGTATTTTATATTATAAGGAATTGAAGGTCTATTTTTTATTTTAACATCATATTTTGCCTTGACATCAAGAGGAAATTTAAAATTACTAGCAGCTATAGCTAGTGAATCATCCATTTGATTTTCCTCTCTAGTGACAAAATTTACATTAAATGTTGAAAAATAATGCTCAATAAAGTCCCACATTTCATTCCTATAATTCTTCAATTTGGATTTTTTCACTTGATAGTTGTTTCTCACCTGCTTTATCACCAATTCTAAATCACCAAAAGCAACCAGCTGTTCAGCTCCCAAATATTTCGCTGCCTTCATACCCAAAACAAGCGCCTCATATTCAGCAGTGTTATTAGTGGTAGAAAATTGCAGTTTATATGATATAGTTACCCTTTGCTAAGTGGGAGAAATGAGAATTACACCATCTCCTGATCCTTCTCTTGATGAGGCTCCATCAAAGTACAATTTCCAGATCCGTCCTCCCTCTAAATGTTGCTCATTTGTATCTTGGAAATGTTGTTTTTCACTCATTTCAAGTTGGAAATTGTTATCATCGGCAGCAAGGTGTAATATGGGTGACCCAAATTCCTTCTCCTCAACATATATAGGATGATTTGAGGGATTATGTTGATCACTGATGATGAAGGCCATTTGGGTTTCCCTATACAACCTCCTGAATTCTCCTCCAAACACTAGGATTGTGGCATATGACATAGCCATCTAAAGGGTGCCTCCCAATTTTTTAGACCAAGATCTGGAAAGCAGCATCCTAAATCAAGAAGGTATGTCTGCAACTACTATGTTCATCACTAAGCTTTTCATAGGAAGTTGGGTAAGAGAAACAACCAAGTATTTAATCACTCCTAAACACTTGAATTTTTTAGAATCAAAGGTGTATGTGTCATGGTATTGTTTGGTGATTTCTAATCCTAATTCATACATCACTTTCTTTGGCATTAGATTGTGAGAAGCCCCGGAATCTAATAGACAATTATGCAACAATTTGTCATGTATATTGAGTGAAATATAGAAAGGTGGTGAATTATCATCATTTTGGTCTTGGACATGGAAGCCTAAGTAAATAATAGGATGTTTCAGGAGCGAGAGGTGGTTCTAACAGGTTTTTAAAAGACTCTTTGTATGCTGTATTTTTCAACAATTCCAGAAGTGGGACAGGGATCTTAATTTTTTTCAGTTATGATTTGAAACTGAAATAAAGAGGAGCTAATTCTTTATTTTCTGCAGAAATTTTGATGATTGGGGCATAATTATGAGGTGTAGGGACATCAATGACTTTGGCATTTTTTTTAGCAGCTTGTTTTTCAGAATCTGATTTTTGCTGAGGTTGTTGAAAAGGACCTTTGGACATCAAAGGATAATTTATGTTTTGAGTTTCTTGTTGTTTTTTATCATTTTTTGCATGAATTTGAGCATTCTCATCATTTGAAAATAGATATATCCTTGACTGGTCTTCATATTCCTGCAAATTCAAACAAGTTTACTGTGATGTTTCTCCTACAAGGTTTATGTCTTCATTTTATTCCTCGTGTTATTTCTACTCTTCTTCAAAAAAATTATTCAAAGGAGGCTGAACTTTTTGATCATCAGCATTCCTCCTTGGGTGTTGTAAGATTTGTTGAGGCTGAAAAGGTCTTCTGAAGGCCTGATTTCTATTGCCTTCATTTTGATTTTCTCTAGTAGCTAGTTCGTTCTCTAACTCCAATTTTGTCATCTTAGAGGCAAGTTCTTGATCAAATTGGACATTTGGTCAATCTTTTCTTCTGCTGTAAGAGTTTTGGAGGAAGAAATTTTTTCTTTTTTCATTTTATTTTTTTCCTTCATTGCTTTCTCCTCTTCCATTTTCAATTTAATTGAAGCCATAAGATTAGATTTTACTCCAATTGCAGCCTCTTGCATATCGATCAATGTTTGTGCTTTCCCATCCCTTAACCATAAAGAAAACTCAGAATCTAAACCATTGGAAAAATTTATCATATATGTGGTTTGAGGAGGCTTAATTTCTTCAAAAATGTTTTGATAAATTTTATTAAACCTCTTTGTAAAATCATCCAATGACTCATCTGTCTTATTTTTTAGAGTTCCAAACCTTGTAAGGTAGTACACATAGTCTTTCCTATCACCCCATTGTTTCACAAATACTTTCTCCAATTCATCTATTCCTGTTATTGATTTTGGTGGTAGAGTTCTAAAGCATTTACGAGCTTCTCCATCCAAGCTCTAAATAAAGAGACTTGACCAAACATCTTCATGTTCAATGTTCTGGTTATTAGCATCACTATAGAAAGAAACCAAATTTTCCTCAGTAGAAACTCCTTCTCCCTCCCCTATGTATTTTGGAATATATTTAGATAATCCCCTTGAGGAAGAGGATGCAAAGGTTGAGGAAGAGCAACTGGTTCATATCTTGCAGCCACTATCTGCTGCATCCTTGTAAGGGCAGGTTGAGCCATGGCTTGATGATATACAATTGATGGATGATTGGTTGATGTATGATCCAGGTGGATATCGTTGGCCACCCACCTATTCCATTTGGACCCGCACCATCAATTCTTTCAGTTTCTCACTTCGAGCAGCTTCCTATTTTTAGTAGGTTTTCGAGTCCTACACTCTCGGAGCTGTTTTGGGGCCTTAATGATCCAGGTGGATATTGGTGGCCACCAACCTATTCCATTTGAACCCCCACCATCATTTATTTCAGTTTTTAAGTTTCATCACAACTTACTATTTTTAGCAGTTTTTTCGGGTCCTGAACTTCCAGAGCTATTTTGAAGCGCTAAACAACTTTTTTTGGGAAAACCGGGAGCTAAAAATATTGATGTTGCTCACTCAAAAGTTGTATTCCTCAGATATATATTTCTAACGAGGTATTGAGCACGTCAAATGGAGACTGGATGCCAAAGTTACGTCCCTGGGAAGTTGAAACACCAATTTACTCAAATAAGACCCACAGTTTTGGCGCTTCATCTCCTATGGTTAGTTATTTGGATGTTTATGGTTTTCCATTGTTTCTAAACAATAAATAGGACTTTGAGCCTTAATGTAATACAGTGGAGGGGCTTGTAGCTGTAACATCTCTTCTCAGAGATACGCTACCAGTGCCCTCGCTCATTTATTTCCATTATGTCTATAATAGGCCTTTGAGCCTCAATGTAACACAGTTCAGAGGCTTGTAGCCACCACATCTCTTCTTAGAGATACGCTACGAGCACCCTAGCTTATTTCTGTTATTTCTGTAAGCCTATTTCAGTCAATGATTTTAATAAAATGAAATATTATTTCCATTTCATCTCTGTGTTTATGGTTATATGTGTATTCTGTTGCGTTCCTATATAAATTTGGATCAATGGTATCAGAACGGTCTACTCTTTCTCTATTTTTCTTTTCACGTCCCCAATGTGGTCAGTGTATAATGAGTTAGAGCTCGATCTGGTTGAACTGTTTCAAGATTGGCCTCGCAAACCCAGACAACCTCCTATGGTGGAAGGAAAGAAAGACTAGGGAGCAAGAGATCCTATCAAAATATTGCTCAAGGAGGCCCTAGAGAAACAGAGGAACACAATGATGGATAAATTTTCCCAGATACTTCAACGGCTGCCCACTAGTGGCACATCTACATCCAACACGCCCGCCAATAGGTCCACGACATCCTAGACAAATCCAATACCAAGTTCAGCAGAATTTGCCTCTCATGGAGGAACTTTACTCAATGGGGACCATTTCTTCCGAAGGAGGAAGGAATGATCCAGGTGGATATCGGTTTCCACCCACCTATTCAATTTGCACCCGCACCATCAATTCTTTTAGTTTTTCACTTCCAGCAGCTTACTATTTTTAACAGGTTTTTGGGTCTTGCACTCCCATAGCCATTTTTGGGCCTTAATGATCCAGGTGGATATTGGCGGCCACCCACCTATTCCATTTGAACCACCACCATCAGTTATTTCTATTTTTAAGTTTCATCACAACTTACTATTTTAGCAGTTTTTCGTGTCCTGAACTTCCGAAGTCGTTTTGAGGCCTTAAACGATGTTTTTTGGGAAAATCGAGAGCAACATGGATCTATTGATCAATGTTTTTCACTCAAAAGTTGTATTCGTCAGATAGATCTTTCTAATGAGGTATTGACCGCGTCAAACCAAGATCGGATGCCAAATTTACATTCCCGAGAAGTTGAAACACCAATTTACACAAACGAGACCCACAGTTTTGGCGCTTCATCTCCTAGGGTTAGGTCTTTGGATGTTTAGTGTTTTCCATTTTTTCTCAACAATAAATAGGCCTTTGAGCCTCAATGTAACATAGTGGAGTGGCTTGTAGCTATCACATCTCTTCTCAAAGATACGCTACCAGTGCCCTCTCTCATTTATTTCCATTATGTCTTTAATAGGCCTTCGACCCTCAATGTAACATAGTCCAGAGGCTTGTAGCCGCCACATCTCTTCTCAGAGATACGCTACCAGCACCCTAGCTTGTTTCCATTATGTCTGTAAGCCTATTTTATTCATTTGATTTTTAATAAATTGAAATATTATTTCCGTTGCATATTTGTGTTTATGGT
Source organism: Pinus albicaulis (assembly GCA_034641835.2). Taxonomy (NCBI): domain Eukaryota; kingdom Viridiplantae; phylum Streptophyta; class Pinopsida; order Pinales; family Pinaceae; genus Pinus; species Pinus albicaulis. The sequence goes on along the minus strand of CM076581.1, from coordinate 1,638,227,714 downwards.
TATATGTGTATTTTGTTGTGTTCCTACATAAATCTAGATCAGTGGTATCAGAGTGGTCTGCTCTTTCTCTGTTTTACTTTGCATGTCCCCAATGCAGTCAGGGTATAAGGAGTTAGAGTTTGATCTGGTTGAACCGTTGCAATGTCGGCCTCACAAACCTAGACGACCTCCCATGGCATAAGGAAAGAAAGACTAGGGAGAAAGATATCCTATCAAAATCTTGCTCTAGGAGGCCCTAGAGAAACAGAGGAACGCGATGATGGATAAATTTTCCCAGATCCTACAATGGCTGCCCACCGGTGGCACATCTACATCCATCACGTACACCAACAGGTTCGCGACATCCTAGACAAATCCAATACCAAGTTCAACAGAATTTTCCTCTCATGGAGGAAATTAATGCAATGGGGACCATTACTTCCTAAGGAGGGAGGAATGATCGAGGTGGATATCAGTGGCCACCCACCTATTCCATTTGTACCTGCACCATCAATTCTTTTAGTTTTTCACTTCCAACAGCTTATTATTTTTAGCAGGTTTTTGAGTCCTGCACTCCCGGAGCCGTTTTGGGGCCTTAATGATCCAGGTGGATATTGGTGGCCACTGTCATATTCCATTTGAACCCCCACCATCAGTTCTTTCAGTTTTAAAGTTTCGTCACAGCTTATTATTTTTAGTATTTTTTCGGGTCCTGAACTTCCAGAGCCATTTTGAGGCCGTAAACGATGCTTTTTTGGGAAAAAACAGAGATTAGATGCCAAATTTACGTCCCCGAGAAGTTGAAACACCAATTTACCCAAACGGGACCCACATTTTTGGCGGTTCATCTCCTAGGGTTAGGTATTTTTATGTTTATGGTTTTCCATTGTTTCTCAACAATTAAAAGGCCTTCGAGCCTCAATGTAACACATTGGAGGGGCTTGTAGCTATCACATCTCTTCTCATAGATACGCTACCAGTGCCCTTGCTCATTTATTTCCATTATATCTGTGATAGGCCTTCGAGCCTCAATGTAACAGAGTTCATAGTCCTACCGTCAAGGAACTACGGGTTCAATTGCTCAGACGGTTGGCGTAAAGTTGTATGCGGCAAATCCGTGGTTCAATTCTTGGGCGGAGACATATGGTGTAGCCGAGGCGGTTGGACTTGTGCATGCGGGTGGGCAGGTTGCCGGTTCAAATCCTGTTGGGCCCTTTTGCACATGCTATTGGGTCTTGGATTCGAATCCCGGCAGAGGCTTCCAGAATGGAGGGTTATGTGGGCTGGCAGCCTGCCCGATCGGGCCTATGGGCTGACAACTGATAGACTAGCGTTCAAAACTCACGGAATTAACAAAATTTTTGGGTTATGTGTTTCAATTTTGTATTAATTCCTTATATTTATAATAATTTATCTATGTTTAATTATTCAAAATAACTGATTTCCATATATGATCTCCATATATTATTTGAAATTCAACGTCACCTTCAACGGCATGTTTAGCAGAAGCATCGTTATAGCACATTTAAAATTATCCAGCATAATGGATATTTTAATTGAGATAGAAATATAAAATAATAGATTATATTTTTAGTGAAGATGTTAGGGCATTCACTATTGTGCAAGGAAAATTTGTTCATACAAATGCTGAAGGCCAGCGAAGCGATTATTAGAGGGAACACTCAGGATAAGAAACTATTAGTAATCTGATTATTTCTGTAACAGGAGTTGGATTCAAATCTGAGGCAGAAATAGAGTATACCCTCAGACATATACTTGTCTCTTTGGTAGACTAGACTCTTTCTAATCTTAGGTAGATTGGACTCTGTCTAAAATATAGACATGGTATTTCTCTAATTCCTAAGTATCCTAATTTTACTTATTATATAAATTCATTTTCAGCATTCTGTATAAAGATTTAAAATTTAACTAACAGGCAGCACTTATAATCTTTATTTTATTAATGACAAAATCTTAACAGGTCCGAGAGTTAAACCTAAAATCTACCGCATACAAATTTACGCCAACCATCCAAGAAATTGAACCTGTAGTTCCTCGACGGTAGCGGCCCTCACTATTTAGTACTAAGAACCACGGCCACGGTAAAAATATATATATAAATAAATAAATGACGTGTCAATGGGTATAGCAAACAGTTGGAATTTGTATTAACAGAGTTGAAACACGACATACATTGCATTAAAATGAAGAATGGTATTGAAGAAACCAGCATAAATAGCTAAGCTAAGGGGAGGTGTATGTAATGACCCACCTATAATTACAAATAGAATGTGAATATTAGCATACATACGAGGCATGCATATGATAGCTACATATGCATGCATCACATATATCGCACTAGTATACATACTAGTTGATAATAGAAAATGTCTAAGTATAGAGTAATGAACCAATTATTAATACTAAGTAAATACCTACTTACTGGAACATAATGAATATGTAGAGTGGGGTACTTGCTAGATCACCTCATAACATGGAACAAATTAAAGTACTATTCAAATATATTTATATATATATACAAAGGGTTATATAATATAAAAGTGAAATTTAATTATATAACATTTTTATATTAACTAAAAGAAATATAATACATAAACTATATTAAGAAAAGAACTAATTAATATAATCAAAAGGCATATAACATAAACGTTGCATAATTTCTTAAATAAAAGTATCGACTAAACTAGTTAACACAACCTATCTCTTGAGATGAAATAAATCAAGTCAACTTAATTATAATGAATAACCTTATTTAAATGAAATGTGACTGCCTCCAAAACATTTAGGTTCCACATAACAAGATAGGTGCAAGGACAATAGAGAGGCGGCAACATTGAGACGGTGGGATTTTGGAAATATAAGGAGAAAGGAAGGAAGTGGATGGGAGAAAAAGGGGGAAGGGGAAAATGGCGGAAGGGTTGGAGAGTTAAGTTGAGAGCCGGAAGGACGAACTAGATTAGGAATTACAGAGTCTCCATTGTTCTGAAATTTTGGGCATGAGGGTCAAAATCTCTCAAACTGGAGGATTTTGGAATTGAATACTGCTGCAGTATTCAATTGGTTGGGTGGTTTTGGTATTTTGGAACGAAAATAGGAACAGAGGCAGTGAAGCAAGAGGACTTTACATCAAAGAAGATCATCGCCGGACACAGCAAAGAAAATCAGGTTAGTATCTAAAAATATATTTCATGAATTCTGTTATGAAGGTAAAATATCAGTTATTTACTGAATTTCTATTCTGATTATTAAATTCCATATTTTTATTCTGAATTACTGCTTAAATTTTCATTCTGAATGATAAAATCAAAATTATTTTAGTGTTAAATAATTTTCAATGCTTATTAAAAATCTAGACTCACAGACAAATATACATGTTAAAATCTAATGGTGAATTTTAGGAATTTAGGGACCTTACACGTGGTATCTCAAAGATACGCTACCAGCGCCCTAGCTTGTTTCCATTATTTCTGTAAGCCGATTTCAGTCATTTTATTTTTAATAAAATGAAATATTATTTCCGCTGCATCTTTGTGTTTATGGTTATATGTGTATTTTGTTGCATTCCTGCATAAATATGGATTAATGTAGTTTTTTGGGAATTAGGAATTACAATCTGTGGAATTTAAATCTGATTTGGGATAGCAGAAAATTGGAATTCTTAGGCTGATTCTTCAAGTTTTGGGACTAAAAACAGTGGATTTTCAAAGAGACGAACAGAGGAGGTCCTGGTTTCACCTTCTACTAAAGAATCAGATTCAAATTTTATCTCTTGAAGGGATGAAGTAACTTCAACTTTATTTTTCAGAGCTAAAAAGTCAGATAAGTTGAAATTCAAGCGTTCAGGAACATTCCCATCTAGTGGATGAGAAGAGGATGACCCAACAGCTGGATTTTGAGACAAAGGAAAATACTCTTGCTGAGGGGTAATAAAATATTGATATTCAGGATTAGTTTGAAGGAAATTTAGAGTGGTTTTAAAATCTTCTTCAGTCAAAACATCCCTATCTAGAAAAGGTGAAATTTCCAATACTTGTTCTAACTCCCCTTCTGTCAGCACAAAGTATTATGATTCCTTATTGTCACTTAAAACATCTGTTTTTTCTTCTTTGATTGGAATATTACTGATCTCATATTTACTAAATGATGCATGAGAGAAAATTTTAGCTAAGCCTAGGTTAACATCATCTACTTTATTGTCTTGGGAATCAGTTTCAACTTGAGATTTTTCAGCAGAATCTTTTGAAAATAAAACTTATTTTGATTCTAAAGTATATGAGGGTACCTTTTGCTTTGGAATTTATTTTCTATGTACCTTCTTCACTGACTGAGATGTGGCTTCAACTAATCTTTGTTTTCCTTTTGCATCTTTAATGATCTTCTTTGGGTCAACAACTGGAGTCACAGTAGGTGATCTCTGATTTCTCCTTGTAGTAGGAGGTCTTGAAACCCCTCTTCCTCTATGTGGAGTCGCCAAGTGAACCAATTTTCAATATTCTTCAATTCATAAATTCTTGTTCGCCATAAATAATTGATATTCAACAATTCAAAACAAGATAATCGGGATAATACTTTGTTTCAAGGCCTTCGTCTCCTGGCAGACGCACCAAAAGATGTTAGCGATGGAATCAGTACTCAGACTTCTTCAAGTGCTTGACCAATCACATCCTAAGCTCTAGGTAAATTTAATGATTTGGATTATATGATTGGTAGGTGGTTTAAGCTCTCAATCACTGAAAATGGATTTTAGTCAAGTTCATTGTCACACTAATGAGGGTATTGAGTCCTGATATGGTAGAAAAAGGTAAGTTTGTAGCCTATGGAAATAACAAAGTGTGAAATAAGTCCTCAAAAGTCTTTTTCCATATCATTCATTGAAAAAGTACACAATCATATGAGTAAAATATTCACAAACCACAAACCTTTTATCCATTGAGTTTCATCATATATATACAAGAGATATTATGTTGAAATCTCCACAAAAAGTGTGAATTTGTTCTAGAAAATTTATTACATTCCCATACAAAAGATGAGGCTTATCTTAAACTTTAATACAAAGTGGTGAAACATAAGTGCAACATAAGTAAAAAAAATATCATGATGGCTTGTAATTTGAAGTGGCTAGAATTATGTGGCAATCTGTTGAAGGACTACTCCTCTTTTCTGGCACAACCACTTCCACAAAAAGGGCAAGCAACATTTGAAGATGACAGGTGGTTGTTTCCCCAAAAAGTGAAAAATAGAATTCTAAAATTTATAAGGGAGCTTTAGTAATTGACACCTGGCAGCAGCTTCTTCTATTGATATTGCATGCATGTAACTACTCCTTAGTAGCGCCCCTCGTGACTTGAACAAAAACTCCCTCCATGTCCTTCATACAAAAACTCAGGAAATAATAGCTACCCTTTTCAAAATTAGGTAGCTATTACTGGAAATTCTGCAAATAGCTGCGTTTGTTGATTAGGCCAAAAATGTGTGAGCCTCCCCTGAAAGGATTAGATAAAATCAAGTATTGAAGAAAATATTTTGAGAGACTTTGCCTTAGTGAGCCTTCTAGTTATTTTTCCTGTATGTTTTTGTTTCTGAGCACTGGCCTTCTTGGTTTCCTTTTCTAGGCTTTCATCAACATCGATGATTTCATCTCTCAGTCTAGGATTAGAAATCAATTTTCTATTCAGTCTAAGTTTGTTTTTAAGCCTAGTGTGAGGCATCTCAAGGTATGGGTTAGGAATATAGGAAACCCTTCTTCTCTTCTGCACCATACTACTAGACTAACCTTCTTCATACTATGTCTTTGAGAAATATTCATTAGTGTTATCTTCTTCGAAGGATGAATAAGATTGAATGAAATTCTTATCCTTTCTCCTTGTAGGTGTCTTGGATGTCTTGAGGGAAGAAAACAATTGAGCTAGTGCTGGTTCCCTGTTTTCTTCTTTCTCTTCTACGATTGCTAGAATAAAGTGTTGAACTGTAATAGACACTTGAACTTGTACTTGAACTGGTATTTCAGGGTTGGCTTCCTGTGAAATTTTCTCTCCTAGGATCAACCTTCTTATGCCTTTATATCTTGAGGAAGAAGCTATGTTTTACTCACATGTAGACTTAACAGTTTTCTTTACTTGAATCTCAAGGAATGTGCTGTAATGAATGCTGCTAAAGTTTGAGGTTCCTTTGGAGGTTTCCTCACATAAACATTTTCTGTTGACTGTACCATGGGTATGGGAGTGACAGGTTCAGGTCTAACTCCCCTAGCTGAACTTCTAGTTTTCTTACTAGTTTATGGGATAGACCGAGCTGGTTGCGAATTGTTTGGCACAGTTGTTGTGCTATTTTTTTCATGAGAATTTTTCTTCTTGGGTCTCCCTACCCTTCTCCTAGAGTTGATACTACCAAATCCCTCCTTTGTTAGGAATTTATCCCAGGTAGTCTTTTTCTTTTTAAGGTGGTATACAATCAACATTTTGATTAAACCCCTATGATATAGGTTATGCATGGAATAGTTAGGGATTTTCTGCAACTTCAAGGACATTTTAAGCAAGGATTTGTATAGGAAGTAAGGCAAATTCAAAGGTTTTTCACCTGAAATATGAGCAATAAATCTCATTTGGTATTGGTGGATAGAGGATAATCTACCTTCACAAGTAATGTAGCGTTGCACAGTAGTGATTACATGTTTCCAATCTGCTCTAAAACAGGAAATATGCATAGTTGGAGTTCATTTGTCATTCACAGGCTCAAGTTTGAGGAGGGGTCAGTTTGCAGCATTTTCTTCTTGAACCAGCGTTCTCTAGTGGCCGAGGTTTGAGTTGCTCTGGCTATGTTGGCTTCAGAGATTTTTAAAGTCTTTCTCCCAAGATTGACTTTGGGCCCCATCAAAGCTCTCGGAAAAGGCCTGCACTAAAGCTACATTTTCTCCGGAAAATTTCTACAAAAACTTATACCAACCTGTTGTCTTAAATTGGGCCTTTTCTCTAGCATCAACAAACCTGGTGTTTGCTGGCTCAGACCAGTTAACGTTTTGTTGTGCTATACAACAACCCCCCATTTATTTTTTATAAATAGGGACCCTTTAGAAATAAATAGGAAATTATTTTTATAATTAAAAAAACTTAGAAAATAAAATGTTTTGTTCTTCCCTTAAAAACGCATCGCATATTACATATCTTATTTCAAAAAGAATTACAAAACGTAAGATATGCGAATTGTGAAATGCGCTCTGTTATCACTCTAGTAATTTCTTAAGTTGTGGGATTTGAGTTTTTAGTCAAAGAACACTAGAGGTAACCACAAACCTACTTGGAACTCTAGGATCTAGCCTTCCTAAAGTTCAGAGAGGGCTCTCTCTTTAAGATTTATCTTTGTTTTTTATTTATGTTTTTAGGCTAGTTATGATAGAACAATTGGTTTTGTTTTAAAAGGTTTTGGTGGGAAAAAATCATTTAGAGGTAAAGTAGAGAGAAATCAACTTATCCATTGTGCTATTGAGTCTAAATCTAGCTAGCAGCACTAGAATTCAAGGCCAAAAAGGTACAAATGTATTCAGGGCAAGATAGATAACCCTCAGAGATTTGGGAAAGTGTTTTTTGGTGAAATGGTATGATCGAGATAAAGGGCAATGATGGATCCTTTGATCCGGAAAAATGGAAGAAGGAGGTACGGGTCAAACGGGAGTAGGAGCAATCAAGGATTCCTAACACCGAAAATCAGCAGAAAACATTAAAATGGTAACTAGTCAAAAACAGGGAGCACTAGACTATCCTGTAGTAATATTCCCAGTTGCGCATTCAGATAGAACAAACATATAATGAATTGCATGAAACTCAGAAAAGAAAACAATGACAAGAAGAGATTACTTCACTCATCATCTCATCACAAGGATCCTGAATTATGATGCCATTTTAGCTTTGTCCAGTATGCTACTTTTAAATCAACACACAATAGCCTCCAATGTTCAGCAAAAAGTCTATAGTAAGTCCAGCAATTTTATTCCACACTGAATACTTCTAATGTGGAAGTATTTATACAAAATGTTATTACAAATATCCTAGGAGAAATCTAGGAATATCTTTAGGAAATAGAAAATATCTTTACAAAATAAAAGGGACAGATGCTTAACAAATCAGCAAGTTGTCCTCTTATCCAAAATAAATAGAACTACTTTATCTAACAAGGAGCCTTTAAGTGATTAGTTGTCCTGCTTTGCTGGCTGCTAGAAAATATATTCATTTGAGTTGCCTTAGCTGATACTCTTTCATCTGATACTCTTTAACGTTGATACACTTTTGACTGATATTTCCACTATTTACTGCTATAAAAATATATCTTTTTGCAGTAAAATTAGCAGACTGTCATTTTATTTTACTATTTCTTTTTTACTGTTTTTCAAGGTAATTTTCTTCACTATTTTAGCTCTCATGGTTACATTAAATCTGTAAATGTTTGCCACTTTTCTTCAGTGGGAATTTGGACATTCTTTAGCTTTCTGAAATTCTCATCGGCTTCTGTTTATCTAGCAAAGGTGGGCTTGAACACAAAGAGATGTTTAATCTCATGTTGTAGAAAGAAAAAATCTTCAAAGTGTTGAAGGAGGAATTTTCCTGTGGGAGTGCCTTGTGGTAATGGTTTGTTGACTTGCTCCTTGGAAAATTCCCTTATCTTTTTATCGTAATCCTTTTGGGGCATCAGTTTTTCATTAAAAACATGGATATATGGCAGACCTCTCTGTCTCAAATTTGTGTATTTTGCCAAAAAATTTGTTATGGAAATGTTCATTGATTCACATTTCTCTGACAGATTTTTCATCAAATTTTTCTTTGTTACCACCTTTTTAATCTGTAAAATGGTTTTTGTTTTGTCCAATACATGTAATTCTTCCAATTCTGCTTTGTTCATGCTGTTCAAGAATGTGATGAGTTTTAAAGCCCGAGCTGGCTTATCAGTTAACTCATCCTTGGTATTGTGAATCTCTACCTGAGATGCTAATAATAAGTCTCTCTGCTCATATATAAACTGAATTGAAGGCCATTGAGTGTGAATGGATTCAATTATGTTTTTCCATAGATGATTTTTTACAAATGAAATTTTTTCGGTGAAAGTTAGCTCCTTTTGTAAGCCCTTGATTTGTTCTCCAAGTTTGATTTCCTTTTGTTCATGGATTTTAGCATTTATCAGAACCAACTTATTTGTAGCTTCAAGATCATTAATCATCTTCTTTAGGCTATTGATTTCATTTTTTTCAAAGACAATTCCTCCATAGCTTTTACAATCTAACCTGCTCCATCTGTTTGTTGAACCTATGTTGTAGAAGAATCTATGGTTGAAGTAGTAGCAGCTGAAATCACTGGAACTGCAGTTGCCAGTGGTTCTTTTGGTGCTAGTTTTTCTCCTAATGTGGAAGCCACTGTTGTGGTAATCACTGATATAATTGAAGGAATGATAGGAGTGTCAATTTATCTCATAGTTCCCTTCTCTTGGACAAGCTGGTCCATTTGGGATTCCATTTCTTTGATCTGAGCAGTTAGTTTGAGGATGAGCTCATCATCTCTTCTTTTTCAATTTGATCTTGAAGGATTTCTTTGGTTTGTGGATGCTCACTTTGAGGAATCTTAAGTTTTTTCCTCAAAGCTACTATATCCTCATTCTTTTTCTTTACCAAAAATTCTGTTGCTTGAATATTTGAGGGATCATATCCCACCTGTAAAACTAAATCCTCTAAGGCTTTAATCCTTAGATCCTTTGCATACAAAGATCCCTTGTCTAACTTCATTTGATCCTGCATATTAAGAATAGTATTCTGCAACTTGGTAGCACTCATTTCCTTTGTCACCACTGTTGAATATAACATTTCAGAGCTATGTCTATGAAATTCATTTTGGTCCAGCTCATGAACATTTTCAGTGTCTACCTCAAACTCCATATTTTTATAATCTGCCATTGTCTTTGGTGCTAAAGTAGTTGGTTGCAAAAATGACATAATCATCTTGTTTGTAGAATAATCAAAGACTTTCAGTAGCCTATTTTGATTCCCTGGTTTTTGCTTGAGGAATTGAGAATATATCTTAGTCTTGATCTCCTCATTCTTCTGTTTTATCTGCTTATATTTCTCTTTAATATCTAAATCCTTTTCCTCAGATATTTGTGAGCAAGAGGTCTCCATATTTTGTGGTTTTTCAATCATTTGAGTATCATCTTTACCCATTGTTTCCTCTTTTTCAATCTCTGCAAGAGTTTCATTGACTATCATTGTAGCTTCATTATTATTTCCCTCTGGATCATTTGTATCTTCAATATCAATTACCTTTTCTTTCCCAATTGAGCTGAATTTAAGCCTTTTATTATAAATCAGTTTGAAATTAGTTTCTGAAGTTGTTTCTGCTGTGTATGCTCCTTCTTCTCTGCCTCTTTTGGTTGAAATCTCTGGCTGCTTTAAAACTTCAAGGGCTTGTGTTGTAACCATTTTTCCTGTTGTCTCTGTATTAGTAGTTGTATCTATCAGTGTGTTCTCCACCCATTCTTCTTGATTGGAAAACTTCTCAATCTCTGGCTTAAGCTCATGTATGAAGGGTGTTAGTTTAAATTTTACCCTTAAATCGCTCAGGATCCCTTGAGGATCATAGTTCCATGGAAAACTTTCTTGAAATTTATACTCTGCTATTCTCTTTGTGATTTCTTTTTTCTGCCTCTCTGTTGTTTATGATGAAAGGACCAATCTAGCTCTTTAGCTTGAATTGAGTCTTTTTCCTGGCAGCTAAGAAGTTAATAGAGTCAGAATTGAGAATTTGTCTTAAATACTCCAATGCAAAAATTCTCATGCTCATATATTTTGGCAACTTATAAGGTAATAATTTGGATCCAAAAATTCTTATCTCTATATGATTTTCATAAAGAAACCAGTCTCCCATTTTATTTTGTTCTGATAGTTGCAAGATTCTTTCCACTTCTTCATTGACTCTGGGCTGCTCTGCTTTGTATAAAATGTTCATTGCTGGATGTAGAAAGAGATCTGAAAAATATGTGTAGGTGAACTCAATACCCTCTTTCCTGAGCAAGGAAGTCCAGAAGATAATGGATAAAGGCGTACCCTCCAAATCCATCTTTTACAATGCAATTGGAAAATTATCAGCTTGGAAGAATAAAAATAAGTGAAACAAGTAGGATGAGTATCTGAAAACCCCTTCAGTGGGTAGTTTGGTCAGCTGATGATGAATACTGTCTGCTATGAATTTGGCATAATAAAAAATTATTGCTAGAGGTTGGCCTGGAGATAAGGTGGATAGAAAGCCAAGAATGGATTCATTAGTGAATCCATCTGTAAAGTATCCTAGTATAAAAGATAGCATTGAGATAATATGTCTAGATCCTTCAGGAAATTTGGCAGTGGAATAAGGAGGGTTCAACTTAGGAATGTCAACATGGGAAGGCAAAAAATTTTGAAATATCATAAACTTCTTTGGGAAATCTAGGCCTAAGTACAACTGGGTCAAAGCTTCTATAGATAGGGGGATTGATTGAGGATCAGACTGTAATTGTAGCATTTTATTTATTGATTCTGTTGTGATGGTAAAAAGGATTTCTCTGTCAGCATTAACAATGGCCCTTTGGTCTAGTACATAATTTTTTTGACATAATCTAACAAGGTCTTGTCCAAGGTGGGTCAGTGGAACTATATATTTGGGCAAATGAGTCTCCCAAATAGGAATTTCATCCTTATCCAAGTATTTATTGTAGCACCAATTATGTATTTCTAAAAGGTTGAATTCTACAACAGATCAACAATCTTGTAGTCCATATCAGTCAATGGAAGGGTTTCTTCAGCAGCTACAGGTGTCTGGAGGGGATTTACTGACACATTGTATTTAGTAGTGAGGACTGGAGTAGATTTAACACCTTTAGATGTTACAGATTTAGAAGGTTTGGATCCTCCAGGCTTGGTTGGCTTAGAACCTCCAGGTTTAGCTGTGATATGCTTTTTGGTCATTTTGGAACAACTACTGCAAGCTTAAATTGTTTGCAGGAGTTGTTTTTTCTTTGTCAGAGGATATAAACTGGGATAAGACAGAAAACAAGGGTTTCCTGAATATATTGGTCTGCAAAAAGGATTTTTTAAGATATTTGTAGGCTTTAAACCCTTTTCTGTTTTTTGAAATTGATCTTCAGAGGTCACAAATTGAGGAGATTGGCTTCAAAAATGGTTTTTTCGAACACAGAATTTTCTGGGAAAATTTGGCCAGGGTTTGGCCTCTTTTTTAGGCTTTTTCAGACAACTTGGCTTGGTGAAATCTCCTAATTGAAAGTCTGGTTCTATTACAGAAGGTTTTGAATGGAATTTGCAGGGTTTAAATTGGTCGAAAAATACCTTAAACGCAGGTATTTGGCTTCTTGAGAGGTTCTGCGAGGATATTAGTTGACTCTGAGCTTTCTGCTGGTATACTGGATTGGCAGAAATCTTTGCAAGTCTTCTGAATGGTAGATTTTGGTCGAATTTGGAGTCTCAGTGGGAATAATAGTGTTCAGGGGTTTTAACACAGTCGAGAGGCTCTTTTACAGTCCTTAATGCGCAAATAAACATCATAACTGGTATATCAAAGGTTTTAAACTTTGATATTTAATTATCATAAATGCATTAAATGCAGGTCTCATCAAATGGCAGGAGCGGTTTGAATTTTCAAAAAACAAAACTGTCAGCATTTTTCGCATTGAGCTCAAGCGGTAAGCAGTTTTTGTCGAAATGAACGCGATCCTATGAGAGGATGCCACGTCGTAGGAGGCGGAATAGGTAAAACAACCCATTTCACGTCTGTTTGGGCTTTGGGCGGACGATCAGTTTGTGAGCACGATATTGATTTTACGTCGTTGGATCTGACAATCGGGAGCGAAGGGTTGAGATCTCTTTTGGAAGGTGAAGCAAAGCAAAGGTGGGGTCGTGATTTACATGGGTGCTGGTAGTTAAAACATGGTTAAAAAAACTTTATAAAATATGAATTGGATCAAAGTTTTTATTTATACAATGTCGGGATTTATACATATGGTGGCAGGATGTAAGTATGGTTAAAGAAATATACATGGAAGTTTAATCATATAAAGCATAAGGCTTTACATAATAGAAGCGGGGATAGGGTTATTTACGCGAAGTGAAGTTAGGTATGCACCTTGGGTTAACTTTATATAAGGCGTGGGGCTTTATATAACGGGGATAATATGAAAAGGGAAAGGCTTAATTTTTGTGATGTTTAACCTTAGCCTTAGGTTAAAAAGGTGACTTGGCTTGCAAAGAGGCAGATTTTTGCATGTGTGGGAGCTTCCAAGCTTTTTCAACCTTATAAAGTGATAAAACATTTTTCATAATTTAGGCTAAAATGCTATGAGTGGGGTAAATGTATTTTATTGCAAAATACATAGGATATGCTTAAATACACATCTTTGTGCTATTTATTTTATTATATATTTTTTAAACCTATTGAAGGGTCTAATAACCATAGGGGGCAGGGTGTTTAATTATAGTTAGTTTTAGACCAAAGGGAGCGTTATTTGGGTTTTTAATTTAACATGTGGATAATATCTTTGGTCAAAAATCTTTATAATAGTGGGTTTTTGGGGGTATTTTAGATAAAGGGATTTATATAGATAGGATAAGGTATTTTTAGGGAATTAATAGCATAAGTTAAAAAGGTTAATATGACAAGGGGATATGGAATACACAAAAATACACTAAATGACCAAGTAGAGTGAATAAATAAAAAGCAAAGCTTATTGTTTCATAATTTCACCAATTTACTTAGGATAGAGTGTTTTTTGAGGATTTTTGTATTCTTTATGAATGAAGGAAGTTAATTAAATGGGATTTTAGGTTTCATTAAGTAAGAAGGATTCTTTAATTATGAAAATGAATTAAATATATGAATGAGGGATAAATAATGGTAAAGGAGATTTTAATCATAAGAACTCAACATTTTCCACTATCCAGTCATTGAGCCTTGGGTCCGGTCCCAACAAAAGTCAGAGAAATGCTCTGAGCCTTTTTTACTGGTAGTATAGTATACTGAATACTTACAGGCGAAGGGAAATTAGTGATTTTTTCCTAGTGATAAATATTACATGCTTTTTCCCACTTCTTTCTACCTACCCAACATCACTCTAACATTTTTTCTTCTTTTTAGCAAGTGCATTTAAGCTTGCAACCTTGAAACATTTTATTCTTTTGAAATCATAAACTATCTAATTCTACCTTATTTCATCCGAGGGCTCAGATTAAATTGATGAGCTCCTCATTATTCTCTACCTATCTACTGATTTGTCAAGATTAAACTGTCTGGAAAATCTTTATTCACTATCTAAAACATGGAAATTGAAAACATGACAAGTCAAGATTAAACAATTTTAACTCATCATGGATTATGGCATTTATTGACACTCTGCCATAATCGTTTGCAAAAAAGTAAAAATTAGTGTCATTTGGACTTGCACACTTTCATGTTTTATTTTCATTTTTTTTCTTTTGGGGTCTATGTTTTTTTAATTCCTTTGATCTTTCTTTTAGGACTTTTACCCTCTTTTTGATTATTTTTTTTTTTTTTTTTTTTTTTTTTTCAAAATATGGGAAAAAAACTTGAAGAAATCAAGGTATGTACATATTTTACAAGACTATCATAAGTCAATTTAAAATTATGAATCCTATAATTATAGGACCCTAACACGCTTGAAGCCTTTCCGAAAAAATAATTTAAAAACCTTGTAAAAACATCAAAATCATCGTTTTATTCTTCCTTTTTCACATCGCACTTTATTTAATAAATAAAGCTTTAAGAAACAAATGATATAAGTTTTGATACCCGTGGATCCGACAAGCAAATAAACTAGGAATGATTTCGCAACCTTTAAAGATTAAGCATCATGAAATATTATAAGGAATGATTGTGATTTGCGTATTAAATGAATTCAATGTGTGAAAACAGTTTGTGTCATATCAAATAGAATTTAAGATATTAACGGCTTTAAAATGATTAATATATCTTACGTGCGAGTCCATGTGAAATATTAAATTAGGAATTATGAAAGATGATTGATAGATTGACATATTCTCGCATGCATTAGAAGTAAATGATTGATTTACTCTTATAAGACTCCTTATATGTTAAATTCGCTTCGCTCTTAGGAAATCAATTACTTAGTTGAAGAAGTTAAAAATGAGCAAAAGAGGCAAGGAAATATCTCAAACATCATCCACAGAAGACGCAGATATGTTTTCAATATTTTCAAACACCATTTGCAATAAAGACTATGGCAGTTCGTCATGGGAGGCAATGTACAAACTCTTCGAAGATGAAGGACCAAGGGTGATAGAAAAAGTTTCTGCTACAGGCACTAATTCTACCTCTGATGCAACCCTTTTTGACGTTGCATGCTCGCACATTCACAAGATAGTGTCGAGACCAAAGATTCTTCCTTATACAGACATGGTTAAGTGGGCAATTGACCACTTAAACATTGAAGATAGAATTTTTAAGAATTCGAGAGGAGAGATTATGGGTTCCTTCAAAGAAGAGAATTTAGAAGAAATGTATCATCTACCAACCCCACAACAGAAATATGACAATAAGTATGTGTAGACTTTCAAAGAAAAACATCCAGATCTTATCAAATTCATCCATGAATGGAAGGACAATGAAGGGAAATTGAAGCAAGATAAGTCTGGTACGTACCCAATTGCACAAATTCCTAATCCTTATTGTTATGTCGCTAGTATGTTGGGTAGAATATTTTCCAAGCCTGATAGTACTAGATTTTCAAGAGATTGGGTTCCCCTAATTGACGCAATCGTCAATTCATCTATTCTAACTTGGGCAGACATTCTATCCAATTATTTAGCCAAGCATATCACTGAATATAGGAATAAAATAAGTGTTTCGCTCAGAGAAATACCTCTATTTTATATGTCTTCCTATGTCATGGATGCCATTTGTTTTACTTCTAATTTTCCTTCCATGGGTTGGAAATGGACCACCAAAAACCCTACCCCGATTCATATTTACCATAGAGAACTCTAGGATTTCGAGTTCCACTTACACTTCTATAAAATCTGCTACAGAGTCATATTTCCCATGCATCAGATGATTTTCAACAAAAAGGCTCCTAGGGTTTCTGAAGAAGCCAATGTAGATATTATTCCCGTAGAAAGATGGTTTGCCGAAGAAAAGTTCACATATATTAGAGTATTGGGAGTCATGCTTCTCCCCATGTTTTACCTTACTATGTTCCAGATAAATGACTTGCAAAATAAATATCATATCAGCTTGTCAATGGTGTCACAAAGCGGTTAAAGGATGGTAAAAAGGCTATTTGTCCTACTTTCCCTCTACAGTGCGGCACATTTGCTTTGGCTAATATTGGCCATACATACAAAGAGGTTCCCAAGATTCAGTTGTTGAGATTGGAATTTATGCAAGGAAGATTATATGATCCCAATGATGTGATTAAAAATTACATCATAGAGCTAAAAATGAAGCCTTTTGTAAAGGAAGAAGATAAATTTGATGACTTCTTCCAAGGCATGGAAAATTTATCTAATATTACCAAATACGTTTCTAGTCAATTAAGTCAAGAAGATGTTGAAGCTTTTCAAGCATATAGAAACAAGAGACTAGAAAAGGTTCCTTTGAATTTGTTGACTATTAAAGATGAAAAACACGCTCCAAGTGTTAGTCTAGATGATGAAATGAAAGAATCTAAAAATAAATCAGGTCAATCACAGCAGAAGTCTGATAATTCAGATGAATCTGATGAATCCGAATCTAAGAAAGAAAATTCAGAAATTGACCAAATTCTTCAAGAGATAGAAGTGCTGGAGAAAACAAAGAACAATGGGACAAAATCAAATTCGGAAACAGTTCAACATACTCATAGCATGTTATAACAATCCAAGTTGTCTCAAGTAAAAGTTCTGATGAATGAATGGGAAGAATTTTCTGAAGCAATAAAGAATCCCAAATAAAATCCCAATATTGATCAAACGTGAATTTTTCAAACACTAGAACCTTCATAGAAAATAGTTGAGACTGTCAATCCGCAACAAAAAGTTCCAGCAGTGCATGACAAAGAAATCATACTGGCCTACTCTACAAATCAGATAGTTATGCAGATTGGAGATATTTCGTCATTAGACATTTTCTATAGTCCTAGCTACAAAGTTGTGGTTAAAAGAAATAAAAGAAGAAGGATTGATGAAACAAATCCAAAACCAATAGATGTATCAGTTGATGTACTTTGGAAGGATTCCTTAGATGATCCCACTGAACATCTAACCAAGTTATCACAATATGCAGGGGCATATGCCACCGCTACTCTTGATAAAGCTACTGAGGATAGAATATTTTTGAAACAAAATGAAGCCAGAGTACAAGAATTAGAACAGTTGCTAAATTAAGAGAAAGCCAAGTCCATTGAGCAGATCAAAATAAGCACAGCTAAATTTCATGAAGATATTGAAAGCCTCAAATTTAAGTCTCAGACAGAGCTTAATGAAAAGCAAGCACATCTGGAAAGAGCAATAGATGAATTACAGAGTCAACCACAGTTAGAACAATTCATCAAAGAAGCACTTGATGTAAACACTATGTTAAAGAAAGAACAAGAAATGTTTTGTCACCAAGCTTCCATGATCAATTCTTATTGTGATTCCAATAAGATAATGTTTCAGTAAATAGAAATTCAAAAACTGGAATGTGAAAGACTTGAAAAGAAAATCGAAGAACACATTCACTGGCAAATTTCAGATACAGGAAAACAAGCTAATCTACCACAAATAGATAAGTTTCACAAAGAATTGTTATTCGCAGAATGGAGAGCACAAATTAATCAAGCAGAGAAAGCAGCGACCAAGACGTCCAAGAAATCAAATGAGATTATTCATTCTATATGTGATCAATTGTTTAAAACAAAACTTCTTAAAGAAAACATGTCTGATGTGTTTTCAGGAACAAGGGAAGTAGAATTGAAATGGAGACAGAGAGCAGATACACAAGAGGAAATGATCAAAAAAGTTAATAATTTTGATCAGGAAAATTACTGGAATTTTCTGATCAAACCTTACCATCAACATCAAACTCTTCAGTCTCTTACAGATTCAGCAAAAATATCTCAGTCAATAATCTCAAATGCTATTTTCAAGGGACATATTCGATCACGGATATCATAGCCAGCTCAGCTTAAAGCAATGCTAGATATTTGTCAACTTCGTGATCGCACTCAAAGAAGGGCAGGATTGGCAAAATCAGGATTGTTAGTTAAAAGTTCCTAGATTATTGTTTAAGTTAAGTTTTTAGAGAAAGGTTATTTGAAACCTCCTCTACATTTTTGTAATAATTTAATTTTAGTTTGTAGTTAGTTTAGTATTTAAACCCTTCTCATGCATTTAGAGAAGGGTCCAAAATTTTATTGAAAACATTTGCAAAGAATGCTTAATTGTAAGTAAGTTTGTGAATGCCTTGATAAAGTAATGGAACACGGTCTTTTCAGTTATATATCATTTTGTTGATCATTGTTGATGCACTTTTGTATTCTTTGAAAGACTTATTAATAGAGGAGTTGAATGTGGCCTATTATGGCTGATCAGATGAACAGAGCAGTACACATCTGGTACTATTATCATGTATGCTAATTCTGTTTTTGAATATTAGTGATGAATCCAACTTTCATGAATTATATATGAAATTGATTGTTTTTATCTGAAATATCAGTTGCACTATTGTGCAATATAAAGATAGAAATTGGTTTTTTTATATATGATCATCAGATATATGCGATATATTTCTCATTTTCTTTTGATTAACTATTTTTTCAAGAGAATCATCTTACAAAGTAATAGTTCTATTAAATCGGTGATGATCTTCATCATCACATATTGAATAGATATCATTTTAGATCGCATCAAATTAGTATTATCTTGGGTTAGATTAAATTAGGCTTAAATTAAAAAAATTTCATTTTAGAATAAATTTGTTTTATTTTTTAGTAATTCTTCATGCAAATCCTTTGAGAGAAACCCAACAATAAAACAAAAACCCAAATCTGGGAAACTGGTCCCATTATATCCAGTCGGAGCCATTATCCCAAACTGAAAATTAGTTGTCTTAAGGTTCGAACCGGGTGGTTATCCCCCTTTTTGTTGCCACAAATTTATGAGGCCTCAACACGTTCCCACATTTTCCCATTCTTCTCAATAGCTAAGCTCATCCTAAATTCACATATGCTCAACCTCGAGGTAAAACCCTACACACAACCCTGATTCTTGCCTTGGAATGATAAACTATTTGTTGGAGGATGTGACTTCGTTAGCTGTAGCCTCCACAGAGAACCTCGATCATAATACTAGTGAGCCTAACCCTCTAAAGCTACACCTTTAGTCATAGTATGGTTTAATGGCACGATTTTAAATGATTTAAATACAAGTGCCAAATCACCCCATAACTCATAACACTCCCCTGCATCATTTCATAATTGATACCTTGTACCTTAACTTCTGCTTCAGCCTTAGTAGGGTAGCTATAGGTTAGCTGCATTAATAATATAACCATTAAATTATAATAACTCTCCTAAGTCAAAAATTATTACTCTGTTAAAAAGAATAATCATGTTATAACATCATCTTTTCCCTGAAAATATTCCTTGGAACTCCTTATGCTGGAGAAATAGCTGCCCTTTTCTCTATGTCACTAATGAAAACATGTTCCTGAAGAAATAGTTGCTCTTATCACTGTGTCACCAATGTAACCTTCAATTTGGAAAAATAGTTTCTCTTATCACTGTGTTACCAATGAAACTTAAACAGGGGTAGCTATTATCCCGAAAAGAGAAGTTATTATTTTATTACTAAAATGACCAATAACCTTCGACACTAACCTAAGTTAATACAATGTTTTTAACTTATTTTATGAACCTAAGACACAATGCCACCTATAAAACTTAAAAATATTTTGGTTTTGAGACTTTTTTTTGGCTTTTATTGAAAATGACTCGAATTTTGACATACACTATGAAACAAGAAAATTTTGAAAACAGTGATACAATGACGGTCAAAATATTAACATTTATAGTGCTAACACTACTCACATATAAACTAATGAGTTTATGGATGGTATGTATGATTGTCTAATCCTTTCTGATACCTTTCCAATGGTATATCACACTTGGAAAATTTCCTCCTAGATGAGAAGTTATGACCGTTTAAATTTGGAAACTGTCATGAGGAAAAAAAACACCAAATTTATATATAGTCACCAAATTTGTTAAAGATCGCACATGTTGAGGGTGGATACATACATTGGAAAATAAATCAATAGATTTGGGTGAATGAAATTATTCATTTTTTAACATAGTTAAACATCATGCATATTTCGATTGATCTAATGATTGTCAAAACCATGAATGATGGATGATGAGGAGAGATGCACAACATTTAACCTACCCTAATAGAATAATGATATTTTTATACGTGGTAGGCATCTAATGGGTGTACAAGTGGAAGATCAAAGTGGCAGTACCAAGACAAGTGGTGTCTCGTGATAGGTCAACATGGTTTTGGAAATATATTCACTACTAAGGGGGGGGGGGGTGAATCATTAGCGATGGACTTTATACAAAATTTCACCAATTTAATATTTTTCCACAATTTTAATTATCCATGCACATTCACAACATTAGATCATCCAAATATGTAAGAAACAATATACTCAAAACATAATAGCCATGATAAATATAAGCATTCACACACAAGAACACAAGTATTTCTGCTAGAAACCCTTTCGGGAGAAAACCACCCTCCTACTGCTACACTACTCAAATATTTTATTAATCTGTTGAACAAATTTACATGGATTATATTACAACCACAAGCCGAAATATTTGGCTTACTCTATAGTATGTTGGCTTCTATCAATTCAGAATTCTATTCCTCTCTCGAATATACGGACTACCATCCGATGGAAGCTCCCACAACCAACGATCTTCGCCCAACCACCATTGTATTGTCCAACAACTATTGGATGGAGAAAACTCTTCCTACTATGAATCAGCCAAATTACTATCTATACTAAAGCCTCTACTCCTTCACTTCCTCCATGGGAACCACATTTCATTAATGTTTCACATTGGGTTCTCAATTTGCTCAACATGAGAAACACAAAATATGAATCATACTCTGAATTGGAGGGGGTTTTATTAACTCCAACTCAAGCCAAAATATTCTCTCATACACACCTCGAGTCTTCCAAATTTCTGCCACAACCAACACACAAATTCTCAACCTTCTTCCCAACTCTATCTCGTATTTCTTCTCACAAATCTTGGATATATCTCTACATAAAATATGTGAGAAGCTTTTGCATACTATACTCACTCAAAATTCTCTAACAATGGCATACTCACACATTCTCCAAGAAACCACCCAAATAGACTCACAACCTTCTTCTATTTTTCATTGTTTTGTGTTGAGTCACTTAGTTAATGTTATAGGTTATGTAAGACTCAAAAACTCCTTTCACATGCTTTAGATTTGGTTGAGGAAGGAATATTGGCCAAATCAACCACTAACTCCACTATTTCTTTGATATCTTCAACCTTTACCAGCTTCTAGAGGGTCCACAAACTTTCTCCTACCGTATGCCGAGAAATTTCGATCAATAACATCACCACAACACCAAAATTAGCTGAGTAGTGTGAGGAATGCGAAGAAAAATGTGAAAATACCATAGTCATTCCCTTAGCACTTCCATCCATGTGACTTTAGCATCTTGGGGCTATAGTCACTCCCATAGGTTTCTCTCCATGCGATTGGACCCTAAAACCACTCACTTGACCTTCCTTCCATGAGACTATGGCAGAAGAGACTAAAAAACATGCTTAGGCTCAACTCATTGCCTAAATTTCATACAGATGTTTACCTGCCTCTGCAGGACCTCTGGAAGTCTCTGACACCTCTGCAAAAATTCACCAAGTTACTGCAACAACTCTGTCATCGTCCTAAATCAAACTAGGTTGAATAGGATTCCAACCAACAACCAAACTAAACATTTGGGCCATTAAACTTCTTTGCAACATCCCTGCCATTAGTATTCAGCTCCAATACCTGTCAGACATCCTCATAAACCTGCATCCCAAGAAAGCAGGTTTACATCAATGACAATCAACCACACATCCACAACACTACAACACACATCAATTCCAACAATCTCCCCCTTTGGCATTGATGTCAACCCCCCAACATAAACAAATATCTGATCAAACGTCCTTACATTATTCTCCCCATTTGATAACAATGGAAAAGGGATAACCATGTCAAGGACAAATTCTATATTCTCCTCTATATGCAAGGGAATCCATATAAAAAAAACATAACTCCACTCACAATCACATGCAAGAGATAAGAAATGGAGTGCAAGAGTAAAGTACAACAACACTCCCCTAGAAGATATGTCCACTAAACTCCAAATGGACATAAAATATGTCCAATCATCATCACATTAGAGCAGAAAAAATCATGTCCTACGAACAAAAACAATAAACGCTCACTCAGTAGCATAAAATAGTGAAACACATATTATATCCCCTGAAGAAACAAAAACATAATCCATGTCATAGCAGTAGTAATAGATCAAATCACCAATACACAACAACAACATAATGTGACCTAGTAGCAACAACAGCACTGGTCAACACCATAGCAGTAGCAACAAATGTCTAACCATCTCTGAATCAACATTAACAAATATATCATCTCCACAACGTACTCCCCAGCAACATAAAACTCATACATCACTAGCAACAATGCAACATCTCTCTGAAATAGACATGATGACGTGTCACAAAAGTATGACCAACCATACTCCACTGAATACAAGCATCTCCATGGCTCTGAATGTAAAAATATTTACATAGCTTCCAATTCATGTGTTCCACATGCAAGAGGCTACTCCACATGGACCAAGGACTATGACCAAATGATATGCAACAAAGTAGAGGGCTTCATAGACCTACTACATGTCTACCAAAATGATAATGAATTATTGTAAAATTACATCAATGAGCTCATATATGGCTGAAATTTAACTCACATGACTCTCTCTTAATATGATACATGACTCAAGAATGTCTCTCCATGATAATTGTGAGAGTGTACAAGAATAATACATGACATACATGGTTGTACCTATTATCACATTATACTCTGTTTTTGAATTTTTTTTAGAAAATGCTGACAGTTTCAATGTCATCATTTTAGTTGTAATAAACAGGGAAATCATTAATATTGGGATTGTCATCGCTTTTGGTGATGCGATAATATTTTCTGAATAATGCACTAAAAATGGGGTTATCAACGTTTCTGATATAGTTGATAGGCTAACTATTAGCGCCAAAAACAAATTTTAATTTTAATTTTTTAATTACGTTGACTACACCAGCAGTAGAAACAGTACGTTTTGGAAATGTGCCATGTCCAACTCAAAGAACTAAGAACTTTTTCAATCATTGGTTTATTCTGTTGTCGGGTATCTTTGTTTATTAATTACCCATGAGTTAAAAACATGAATTCTCGTCCTGTAATTATTCGCCTCGTCTTGTAATTATTCACCCAGCTGATTAAGTCAATTAACCATGTATTTTTGTTATTTCCTATGAAATTGGTTATGCTTGGCAAGATTGCATCTGGGTTTTTCCACAAGAATCCAGGATCAAATCCCAATGAGGTACTGTGTTTGTTTCTGTTAGAGTTTACAATGGGGAAAAGCGGAAAGGCTAACTAAGTTGAGCCCAAAGCACCTGACCTATTGGAGGCCTATCCCAGTATCCAACAACAATTTCAGCAAGCAGGCTGGAAATAATTATTTCGTCAATGCACCGACTACCATGATGTCATATCTCACACATTCGCTTAGGGTTTCTATGGAAACCAGGTGGAAATATGTGGACTCTCTTTCCCATTTACAGAGGAGCTAATCGAAGAGGCTACATCCTTTACTGCATATGGAGAGTGGGCCTTTAGGATGCATGTACTAGGAGGAATTGACGTTCCATATTTTCAGAAAAGGAGTTCAAAAATCACAATTGGAAAGTTGGGGTTCAAAGGGCCTGGTTACAAGAAAAATGGAATTGCTTGCTTTATATAACCCAATCCTACTTCACCTATGAAGTGTTGAATGTTGCAACAAGAAACAATGAAATTGGCATCCGGAAACAACATCCTTGATCCTAGTGAAAATTAAGCACCTACACTAGGTGGGGCCCACACAGTCTATTTTTAGGTGTATGTCTATTTTTAAAATGTTGAGCAAAGTCTATTTATAGCGAGATTCTATTTATATATGGTTGAGAAAATTATATTAATGGATGGGCATCTATTTTTGGAATGCATGTGCGAAGTCTGTTTGTGGATTTCATGTCTAAAAATAGAAGGCATTTGGATTATTATTATATCTTAATAATAATTAGACAATAAATAATAATATATTCTCTTGTAGCACTTGATTTCAGTTAACTGATGTGGAAAACCAGTTAACTGAAGGAATTTCGAGTTATAAGGTTGGTTTGTGGGACATGTAAGTGGACTTTGTTGTAACTGAGTGATACAAAGTGGTAACAGAATTGGATGTGTAGTTATGTAAGTTGTAAAGTAGTTTAACTCAATTAAGTGAGATAAACTCAGTTGTGCTAGTTGTAACTAGTTGTAACTAAAGATACACTAGTGACAGATCAGTGAATTAAATATTAAATTAATTCACATGGAGTGATTTCACATGAAACTAAATATTTACTACTGTTAACTACATGCATGTCAGATCCAGTGGAGACCCAGTTAGAGATAGGTGAAAGGGACAGTTTGACTCTCTGTTGTGACATTAGTGGGTGCACTCATGTAACAAAAAACACATTGGAGATGCCTATGAGTATTGCGCAGTCAAGGCAAGCCAGTATTGATTCATTCAGAGGTTCTTGACCATCAGGGATTGCGCAGTGGAGGCAGGTTATCTGGAGGCAATAAATTGGCGCATGTATTTTCCAATTTTTGTGTGACAGTGTGAGACGATTATATATTGTATTGAGAGCTATTGGATTAGAGTTTTGTATGATATTTTTTCATGATCCATGATATATACATAATATATGATAGTGGGGTTTTTAGCTTTATTCTTTCCCGATAAAAACATATGTGTTATGTCTGATTGATCTTTCTTCACGTGTTTGCAATTGGCAATTAAATTTCCGCAAATATTTAAGTAGACGGATTTTGTATTTAACAGTGGCATATAATTGTTAGATCAGGAGAATCCAGGAAATACATAATTGTATTAAAATTTCTACATGATCTCAGAGAAAATAACATTGCAATATTGAAGCAGTAGCTGAGTTTGTTGGTGGAAACAATTCGAATTTGCTACAAGAATTTCTTGGTGTGACAATTGAGTATACATCGAAATGGATTTAAATGGTTTGCGGTTATATTATGCACTCGAGGGCAGCTCGAACTACATTGCATGGAAGGATAGGATGGAGGCGGTGCTTGAAGATAATTTCTTGAAGGAATTCATCTACAGTGATGTTCCTATGCCCACTTCGATGGATGTTGCATTACTTGATGCATGGCAAAAGAAAGTAGCAAGGGCGAGGAGGATTCTTTTGGAAGGTGTATGAGACCATATTATCTCAAGCCTTCATGGGAAATCCACTCCATATGCTATGTGGAAGGCTTTGACGGATCTTTTCCAAAGTAGCAGCAACCATAGGAAATTGGCGTTGAAGGATAAACTCAGAAAGATCAAGATGGAAAAGAATGGCACCATTTTGGTATACTTAACAAAGTTTTCCCAATGCAGGGATGAGCTTGGGAGTGTAGGAGTAAGTTTTTCTGATGAATATTTGGTGAGCTTGGCTCTCTTGCGACTTCCTAAGCGTTGGCACAATTATGAAGACTTTGTCAACGGACGGGAAAAATTGTCAGAATGGGAACGTCTGTGCTCGGATCTAGTGTAGGAGGAGTTCAGGCGGAACACCAGTGATGGCTCTTCATAAAAGCTTGATGATGAAGAGGATTTTTCTTTGGCTGCTAAGGAAAAGAAGGGGAAGGGGAAGAAATTCCATTCTAAATCTGAGGCCAGTGAAGATGGAAAGGAGCACAACATGTCCAAAGTGAAGTGTTTTCACTGTCACAAGTATGGACATATTGCCACAAATTGTCCAAAAAAGAAGAAGAACAAGATGGTTGCTGGAGCTGCAGCTGGTGACACCCTTGCCTCACAATTTGAGCTTGAATTATCATTGACCACATGCATGGCGTCAAGTGCATTGGGATCAAGGTGGTACTTGGATAGTGGTGCTTCCTTTCACATGACAGGAGATAAGAAACTTCTCAGTGACTTAGAGGAGAAAGATGTCCAGATGAATTTACAGTTGGGTGACGATGGATGATACAGTGCAACTGGCATTGGTACCATTATCTTTCAGAGGGTGTCAGGTAAACTCTTTCATTTAAAAGATGTTATGCATGTTCCAGGTTTGAAGAAAAATTTAGTCTCAGTCACAATGTTAGAGGATAGAGGCTATGATGTTGTCTTTAGTGAAGGAAAAGTTTTACTGTGACACAAAGCAACAGGGAAAACCAGGAAGGTTGGGATTCAAGTTAAGAATCTCTATACACTTGACGTAGATGGGGTTTCTACTAAACTTCCTACTATTGGGAAGTGTGAGAAAGCCATGCAATTGACGCTTGAGAGGGAGCTGGATTTGAATGCAGGTAAGAGTGAGCCTCAGGATGTGGAGCAGCCACAAGATGACGATCATGGAGTGGGAGAAACCACTCATGCAGATAAATTTCGAGCCATATGGCCAAAGGGAGTGCATGCAACTATACCACCAGGTGAGAGGTGGGGCGACATGCATGAGTAATCCAAAGAAGAAATCTATGGGCAGGATTCATTGAGATGGTGTGGATCTCATGAATTGAACCTAGCTATGAGGAGCCCACAGTATAACAGTACCAGGATCAGTTGGATTGATACAGTCATATGTAGTGAGGACATGAAATCAAAGTGACAGTGTCAGATATTGGAGCGCGGATCAAAGTTGACAACAAGTGCAGAGTGCATGGATGCAGAGGTCAACAGTGCAGTTGTTCCTGAAGACATGTGCAGTTGGTACCAGCAGAATTCAAAATACTTTGATGAAATATGCATTATATTGATTTAGTTGTTTGGAGGCTATTCAGTTTCAAAAGTGTTGCATGTGCGAGAAACACTAGAGAAGTGTTTCATGCAAAGGTTGTTGGGCGAATGCATGGAGTTGGATGTCACATGCAAAGACATTCCTTTCTTGTTGAGAGGGAGTGTTGAATGTTGCAACAAGAAAGAGTGAAATTGGCATCCGAAAACAACATCCTTGATCATAGTGAAAATTAAGCACCTACACTAGGTGGGGCCCACACAGGCTATTTTTAGGTGTATGTCTCTTTTTATAATGTTGAGAAAAGTCTATTTATAGTGGGAGTCTATTTATAGATGGTTGAGAAAATTATATTAATGGATGGGCGTCTATTTTTGGAATGCATGTGCGAAGTATATTCATGGATTGCATGTCTAAAAATAGAATGCATGTCGATTATTACTATTTCTTAATAATAATTAGACAATAAATAATAATATATTCTCTTGTAGCACTTTATTTCGGTTAACTAATGTGGAAAACTAGTTAACTGAAGGAATTTCGAGTTCTAAGGTTGGTTGGTGGGACATGCAAGTGGACTTTGTTGTAACTCAGTGATACAAAGTTGTAACACAGTTGGATGTGTAGTTATGTAAGTTGTAAAGTATTTTAACTCAATTAAGTGAGTTAAACTTAGTTATGCTAGTTGTAACTAGTTGTAACTAAAGATACACTAGTGAGAGATCAGTGAATTAAATATTAAATTAATTCATATGGAGTGATCTCATATGCAACTGAAGATTTACTACTATTAACTACATGCATGTCAGATCCAGTGGAGACCCAGTTGAGAGATAGGTGAAAGGGACAGTTTGACTATATTTTGTGACATTAGTGGGTGCACTCATGCAACCACACACACATTGGATATGCCTATGTGTATTGCGCAGTCAAGGCAGTCCAGGATTGATTCATTCAGAGTTTCTTGACCATTGGGGATTGCGCAGTGGAGGCAGGTTGTCTGGAGGCAGTAAATTGGCGCATGTATTTTCCAATTTTTGTATGATAGTCTGAGACGATTGTATATTTTACTAAGAGCTCTTGGATTAGATTTTTGTATGAGATTGTTTCATGATCCATTATATATACATAATATTTTATAGTAGGGTTTTTAGATTTATGCTTTCCTAGTAAAAACATCTGTGTTATGTGTGATTGATCTTTCTTCATGTGTTTTCAATTGGCGATTAAATTTCCACAAAGATTTAAGTAGAAGGATTATGTATTTAACAGTGGTATATAATTTTTAGATCAGGGGAATCCAGGAAATACATAATTATATTAAAATTTCTACATGAAGGGCGGTTCAACCAGGTAAATCACTATCATTTTCATTTCCTAGCACATTTTGTCGATCAGGTTAAGATGAATGTTTGTTTCTATTTATTAGATAGTTTAAAGCATATGGCCGCTCATTTTAGAGAAATAAAATACCCTTCTTCCCATTATGTTTACAATGAATCCATGATCAAGTTGTTGATAGAAAACCAACTGGAAAAAATAGGAAGAACCTGGATCCACTTCTTATTTTGGGGAGGTTTTCAACCTCAACACCCTAGAGCTTTAAGAGGAAGGAATAAAAATACCAAACAGGGGATGAAGACTCAGGCAGCAGCTCCTATTGAGCCAACCCCTAGCAAAAAAGTCATAGATATACCTTAGAAATCCTTTGGCCCTAAAATTCCTAAATTATACCAAAGAAGAAGTGTTAGGCTCAAGAAATTAAACCATGCATCCCCTGAAAACTTACCATTTTATATCAATTATCCTCACGTTGTAAGTTTGTCCTTTGAAACATCCCCTGCACACAAAAATTTACCAGAAATGATTAAAGGCAAGGAAGTTGAAGTTGAGAGCCAAGTTGAACTGATGCAGGAGAA